>UELV01097845.1:0-14220 GCA_900490015.1 Megastigmus stigmatizans | reverse complement strand
GTCTTACCCCACCCGCCGTACTCTCCAGACATTGCTCCTTCCGACTACCATTTGTTCCGATCGATGGCACATGGCCTAGCTGAGCAGCATTTCCATTCTTATGAAGAAGTCAAAGAATGGATCGATTTGTGGATCGCCTCAAAAGACGCATCGTTTTTTCGAGATGGTATCCGACAATTGCCCGAAAGATGGCAAAAAGTAGTGGCTAGTGACGGACAGTACTTTGAATCATAAACAGCTAATCACTTTTTCAGAATAAAGCCTCAAATTTTCGAAAAAATCGGCGGAAGCAAAGTTGTGCACCTAATATATAAATTTATTAACTTACTTTTTGGTATAGTATGATAATTAATTACTTTTCGTTTGTATATAGTATAGTTACTTTTAGTTTGCAGATTCATGCATTGCTTTATAAATAGTTTGAAAATAGTTTGTTGGACAGAGTGACCGCTTCTTGATTCGCTGTCAACCGCTGCTGCTGCTTGCTTGAAATTCAGCAGCTTATATGAGGAAAAATTGGTTACCTCTCTTTATGTTGAATGTACTAAATTTTATTTAGCTTCGATAAGTGAGTTGAAAGTCTGCGAAAATAAGCGAGCAGCAACTTTGGTTTTCGATGGATATTGATATATGTTCGTGCTACTTTATGACTCGTTTTATCATTAAGGGCTCTAAAATCAATGGTTAAACACCATTTTTGCTTTCCACTGCCATCTGTGTCCTTTTTCTTAACAGCGAACGAGGCTGAACTGTAAGGAGAAGTAGATGGCGTTATAATCCATGCGCCTACCTGTTCTTGCACATGCTTTTGTATGGCTTTGTATGCTTTTTGCGTAGGGGCAAATCACCCATGGTAGGAATCTTATGGCTAACTACCGTGGTAGTCCGTTGTACTGTTGCGCGAGGATGGACATGTAAACAAGCGCGGAGACTTTGTAGTCGGAGTGTTTTCTCTCACAGCTCTTCGTAAGAATAGAACGGAGCAGAAAATATTATATTTTTTGGACATTCGAATTTTAATTCGAAAATTAAGGCGATAGTCGCAATGAGTAGGGAGTGTCTCTCGTGAACGATAGTTAGACGTTTGTAATAATGTACATGTACTTTTCTGGAATGTGGAGGATACAGCAACCAGTTATAAATATATGATGCACAATAATTTTGAACCATTAATAATAATGGTAAATTGTTATAAACAATTTTGATTACATATAACTGAAAATGTTTTTTTGAATTTTTGGTTGTGGTTGAATATTACTAAAACGGAAATGCGACAGCCAATTTTTTTTGTTGTTGGTTTTGAAAATGGAAAATTGATTTTTTTTTTGGTAATATTATGAAAAGAAGAAAATAATGTTTTTGTGGTTGTTAGTGTTTGCATAGTTTAACACAAAGGACTTGAACGAGTAGATAGTTCAAAGTTAAAGTCGAAAAGCGTCTAATGTTCGTTGGCTCCAGAGTTAGGACTTTAATTATACGTTTAATAGGTAGCTAACCTTAACAGGAAACAGTAATATAAGTTACATCGATGTGCACAAGTTTATTATAAAATTCCAGTACTTCAACAACATG
Organism: Megastigmus stigmatizans; assembly: GCA_900490015.1. Lineage (NCBI taxonomy): Eukaryota > Metazoa > Arthropoda > Insecta > Hymenoptera > Megastigmidae > Megastigmus > Megastigmus stigmatizans. The sequence continues at coordinate 12,648 of UELV01097845.1, read as the reverse complement.
AAATAACTTTATGTAGAATCCATGTTTTTCGATATTTTGTTGTTTCGTGATAGCGGCCTGCAATAACCCAACCAACTGATAGCTAATATTTATTCGTGATAAAAAAACGAAAACTTTTAGCCGTGTCGCCAATATGTGCGCATTATGCATCAATGACAAGATGATTTTGAAGTAAATCATAAAATTCGTGCAACCTTAAAAAATTTACTTTACATTTACAGCACATCTCTAATAAGTTATTTATCTCAGATACTTCTGACCTTGATAGTCCTCATTAAAAAAAGTTGAACAGACATGGATTATCACTCCTAAATGGTACCAAATACGTAAGCCAAGTGGCAATAGTGTGCAATCAGTTTTTTGTTACATTTTTCCTGATAGCAAAAGTTAACAGTTCCGTGGATTTGCTCATATACTTTTTCAGTGGCGAACTCGCATAAATACATAATTGCTTTATGCTACGTATACGGTACGTATAAATATTTTTTTGTGATTCATGGGTAAATTAGAAAGGCAACTGAAAGCGATTAAAGTATTTTGGGATTTTGCTTATTTCGTTGCAAATACGAAATGGATGTGATTGCAAGGTTTTTTGTGTTTTCTGAGAATAAGATCGAAATTCGCAACCGTCGCGAGTTAAATTAATTTTATTTTAACCCATTAACGACCAAGACCCCGAATTTTCAACATCTTTTTCAAGGCCTTTTTTCAACTAAAAAAAAGGTTTGAAAAAATTTGAAAAAGATCATACCCGACGTATTTTGAGCTGTTCTTTCGAATGGTGATACCGATTTTTTGTTAAAATACTTCTACAAAAAAATATGGCGTGTTTTTCACGAAAAAAAGGTAAAAAATTTGGAAATTTTCAGCTTTATGAATTTTTTTCATAAGGAAAATGCAATGACAATAATTCAAAATAGTGCAAAAAAGTGCAATCGATGTTCAAATATTACGGGAAAATTTTTTTCATGATTCTAAAATATTTATACTAAAATACAGTAGAATTGAGTAGCATGCAAAGGCTGGCGCTACATTCAGAGCGTCAAATACAGGAATTGCAACGTCAAATAGCCCAGTTGGTGAGCAGCACGAGACTGAAGGATAGAGAGTCTATGTTGCGAGGAAGCGTCCAGACGAATAATGGAGCAAGGCCGAAAACCAGCAAAGGAGTGACGTTCCAAGAAACGTTTGACCTGCAATATTTTGAAACGGATAGGCCCGCATGGGAGGGCGAAACAACGCGAGAAGCGAATAATAATCGCAGGCTTACGCTTGAATTAAATACGGATGCACCGATGTAAATAAAGTCCGCACATGGGATGCAACAAGACCCGAGAGAATGTCGAACTTTGAGAGAGCCGCATTCGTCTGCAGGGAGGGAGAATCCGTCGAGAAGGACAGGTATAGGGTTCTCGTCGGATTTGTATGCATTGAGACAAAACGGTTCGCCAATGGAATATAAGTTTTTCGGGTGAAAAAGGAAAAAGTATAGAAGAATTCATTCAGAGGGTGGAGGACTGTTACGCTCTCGCATAATCAAGACCTTGTTAATACCATGACGGAGCTGCTGAGAGGAGGAGCTCTCTTATGGTGCAGGCAGACAAGGATGAACTGGCATACTTGGGCCGATTTATGCGAAACGGCGCGTCGATGCTACTGTATCAATCGGCGTCTACAATAGAAGCTATTTATTCAAGCCCAGAATCGTACACAGAGTAGAGCGGAGTCTGTAAGGGACTACATATTCTACTTATTAATCATCCTTAGTAAATTTGAGAAGCAGATTGAATTGCTGTATGAAAATATGCTTCCGGAATTGCAGAAACTCGTGCCTCGACGACAAGCTATTGACGTGAATACGTTAATTAGGCTTGGCCAAGAAGCGGAATATTTAGTGGAAGTGAAGCGTAGTTGCAAGGATCTTCCACCACCAGATGACTACGTCTACTCAGAAACGGCATATAAACCGCCAGAGTCAGCAATGAAGCATAATAAACCGAGTCTGTCGGCCGTAAGAGAGACCAGCGCCCCCGATAAAGCGGTACTGGTTGATCAAGCGGTGGAAAAGAAGTTACAAGCGGGACGAAGCTCGAGCGACTCCGCAGCGCCATTCCCCTCGAGTGACTTCTCGCAGCCCCGAAAGAGTCAGAACTGGAAAAAGAGAAACATCCACAGAAACCGGCGAGCGATCACAATAAGGATAGGCCGCCTGGGCCAAAGGTCAACGTTCTGTGTTGGGGCTGCAGCTGGCCTGGTTACATTAAACCGATTTGTCCAGAATGCGCGGGGAAAGGGCGCAGGGACGGTTAGAACAGGTCCCTGCCGTCCTTAAGGCCTCTAGGACCTCCAGCCGCACCGATGATGTACCGTCGGCGGACCAGATGAGTAATAAACCGGTTCTCGCTTCGTTTAAGGAGCAAGAGCGCTCAGGGGTTCGAGGCAAGGATGTGGTTTGAGAAGAATTAATCACCGAATCACAATCGAGCGGATATCAGCGTTGGTAGCTGCAAGCCGGTATAGACGGTTTTCGTATTCGCGCCCTGCACGACTCAGGTACGGCTCGTACAGCAGCAGGTCCGATCGGTCTACAAATTGCCTCAAGCAGCGGTAAACGCCTTATTTCCGACCGTGGCCATGGATCCCGTCTCGCAAATGGACAAATTACACCTATACTGGGCCAAGTCGAACTTCCGTTTGAGGTGAGCGGAATAAGAAAAACCTTACACGTTATTATATTACGTGAATTGAATGCTGATTGTATTTTGAATGCTGATTTTCAGCGAGCGTTTAACGCTGTACTATACCCTAATGGCTCGAGCTATCAGATTTCCCTCGAATTCTCAGCTATTTCAATGGCGGAAGCATGTGGAGTCATATCAATCGGCATTGCTGACATCAGTGAGCAGCAGCAAATTCAACTACAAGAACTGCTCGATCGAGCGTTGCCAAACGAAGATGCGTCATTGGGCCATGCGAAGCTAGTGACACAAAAAATTGTTATAGGCGGTACAAGACCGATCAAACAACGGTATTATTCCGTGTCCCGGAAAATTGAGGACAAATTAATTCGTAAACTCAATAAAAATCGGTCTTTTATTAAAGTAAAATCAAATTACTATTTATCCCACCTACGATGGATATTATCTTCCTCATCACGCTGTTGTAAAAACTTCCAGCGAACTACCAAGGTTCGTGTAGTGTTTGATGCGTCCGCAAAAACTTCTACAGGTATCTCGCTGAACAACATTCTCATGGTAGGGCCCACTATTCAAAATACCATTTTTGAACGGGTGCTGCGTTTTAGGTTACGTCAGTATATTATTACAGCTGATGTAGAGAAGATGTATCGACAGATTTTAGTCCATCCCGAAGAAAGGAAATTTAAAAAAATTCTTTGGTTTCATAATGGTAAGATTAGAACATTCCAATTGCATATGGTCACTTTCGGTGCGGCAGCCGTTCCTTTTTTAGCAATTTGAACTATCCAATAGTTCTCTCAAGATGAGGCTATCAATTTCCGCGTGCTAGTAAACTTCTACTTCGTGATTTTTACGTAGACGATTTTATTTCAGGAGCAGATTCACTTGACAAAATTCTTAGGATTCGGGATAAGATGATCGAATTATTAGGTCGAGGTGGATTCGGGATGAGATGATCGAATTATTAGCTCGAGGCGGATTCGTCATTAGGAAGTGGGCTTCTAATCACACCTCAGCTTTAATTAACATGAATAAGAAAATCATGGGTATAGATTGTTTTATTAGAGATAATCAAATGCAAAAAATGTTAAAAATGTTAGGGGTCACGTGGGACTCACAGAACGATTTCCTTTACTATTCCATACGTTCGAATGACTTTCAAAATACGTCGACAAAAAGAAAGTTATTGTCCGAGACCTCTACAATCTTCGATCCTCTTGGCCTTCTAGGGCCCGTCATTTTATTTATTCCAGGTGGGGATCTCTGGCAGAGCAACTACCTTTATTTCAAAAAATTTCGATTCCACGTCAGATTTTGACTCCAAACCCAACTAAAATTAACCTTCATGACTTCTGTGACGCTTCCATGCATGGACACGATGCTTGTCTCTTTTTAAGATCGACGAATTCTAGAGGTTCGGTAAATATTTGGGTAATTTGTAGCAAATCAAGAGTTGCACCGTTAAATGGAATATAGATTCCTCGACTCGAGCTTTGTGCAGCGTCTCTCTTGAACAAATTGTATGTAGAAGTAAAGGCTCAACTTGATTGTTTCATAAGCGAAACAATTTTATGGTCAGACTCGACGATTGCCCTCAATTGGCTGAGGAAACCACCACAACTTCTGAGAACATTCGAGCCCAACAGAGTCGCCGACATTCAGGGACTAGGAGATCAGATAAGGTGGAAGCATGTTTGATCTGAGGACTATCCGACGGATGCGCTATCTAGAGGTCAATAACCGCGCGTTTTTTTCAAAATTTTCCAGGCTTTGGAAGTCAGGTCCTCAATGGCTGAATCACGATGAGCCGAATTGGCCTCAAACGATCGAACCATCGCTTGAGGACTTGCGTGGATTAAAAAAGGAAATTTCTTTATTCACGAACCCGCATCCTGAGGATATTTATTCCCGTTTTTCTAGTTTTGAGCGTCTCATTAGAGTTGTCGCTTATATTCTTAGGTGAAAGGTTCCGAAATCTAGAGAGGGTAATAGGTCCGACTCCCAATCTTCAGATGAGAAACAATCGTTATTTCCAGTGTCTTGTTCAGAAGTAAATGAGGCAGAACTTCGCATTCTATCAATGATTCAACGTGAAAATTTTTCACCAGAATTGAAAAAATATTCTATAATTTCCGCTGAAGCAAGACCAGATTTAGTAAGAAAGGGGATTCGTTTCGGCGAGTTACATTCGTTTATAAATGAGAAGGGACTTCTTCGAGTAGGAGGACGTTTGAAGAAATCGAATCTCTCATACAATCAAAAACACCCAATCTTGTTACCTAATAAACATCCAGTCACTGATATGATTATCCGACAAGCTTTCCAATCTACATACAGGTGTTCAATCGACTCTTTATGCTGTAAGGGAAAGGTTTTGGATTTCTAATAGAAAGGATCAGGTTCGAAAGATCATTCATCATTGTGTCGAGTGCATTCGTCATCGTCCAAAGGCGATTCACGCTCAAATGGCAGAACTTTCCAAGGCTCGAGTCAACCAATCACCAGCCGTTAACTATACCGGGGTAGAATTTTATTAAAGTAAAATCAAATCACTATTTATACCATTTAAGGTATGAGAGTAATTTGGATTCGACGAAACAAGGAGGTATCCAAGCACTCAACGGCATTTACGGTGCCAGGCTTAGGATTATTTGAGTTTAACTTTCTGCCGTTTGGAGTGGTCGGCGGACCAACTACTTTCTAGCAATTAGAAGATAGTTTTGAGGGACCAGATTTCGACCCTTACGCATTCCTGTTTCTGGATGATGCCATAGTGACCACGGAAATCTTTGAAAACCATTTAAAGATACAGGAATGCGGACTTCGCCTGATTACGTTTGCCGGATTGACCATCATACATGTGAAGATTGAATTTTGCCGCCGCGAAGTTATGTTTTTAGGGGTTGTCGTGAATCGAGACGGTATGAGGCCGGATCCAGATAAGATTGCCCCATGATGGAGTACCCAGCGCCCAAGATAATTAAGCAGCTACTGCGATTCCTGGGGATGGCTTCGTGGTACCGGCAGTTCTTAGATGATTTTGCCAGGATAACAGAGTTACTTACGCTTACAAAGCAAAACTGCAAGTTTCACTGGGAAGAAATGCAGCAGAGTGCGTTCGAGAAAATTAAAGCGCTCGTCGCCTCGGCGCCGATATTACATCGACCCTCCTTTGAACATTAGTTCGTTATAAATACTGATGCCAGCGATACTAGCTTGGGAGCGGTGCTGACGAAAACGGTTGATGGCATAGAAAGAGTTCTTTGCTTTGTGAATCGCACCATGACCTCTGCGGAACGGAATTATTCTGTCACCGAGCGTGAGTGTTTGACAGTTCTGCAGGCAGTACGTAAATTCGATTACGAAATAGATACGATTATGAAGTTGACTATCGTGAAGGCTCTCTTAATTACGTACCAGATGCACTGTCTCGCATGTACGAGGAGGAGGGGCGAAAGATATCAGAGGTGGCAGCGATAGCAGTTGTAGACGATGCGTAGCATGTGTCCACGAAAAGCCTAGTTCCCATACTGGAAGATTGTAGGTGAGTAGCTGTATCGATATAGGTCGGATTTAGCTATTGAGGACCTAATTGAAGATCAAGATGTATGGAAATTGGTCTTATCAAGAGATAAACATCAACAGGTGTTGCATGAGACACATGAAAAGCCAACGACCGGACATTTGGGATGGACTAAGACTTATGAACGAGTCGTGCTTTACTATTATTGACCTTCTATTTATAAAGATGTATTGCAATATGTACGCGACTGCGCCGTATGTCAGCAGTGTAAAGTGCAGCAATTGGCACCTGTTGGGCTAATGAGGCAAAGAGCGATTCCGCGTACGTGGGAAATTATAGCTGCAGACCCGATGGTTCCTTTCCCGCGAACGGCGCGAGGATGCGAGTACTTGTTGGTGTTTCTCGACCTATTCACTCAATGCATCGAGTGCATCCCAATTCGGAAGGCGTATGGTCGCACGATAAACCGAGAACTAATAAAGTTATAGATATTTTCCTGGAAGAATACGGAGTAACCCATACGACGATTCCTCCCTATCACGCGCAGGTTAACCCTGTGGAGCGGGTGAATGGCACTTTGAAAACTATGATGATGACTTTCATAGAACGGAAGCATAGTACATGGGATGAGCAAATTCTGGAACTGATGTTTGCTTATAACCAGTTGTACAAGAGTTAACTGGATTGAGCTCAGCTTCCTCAATATGGGGAGACACCCACTCCCAACTAAAACGTTGCGGCGTGAAGTAGAACGTGCCAGTGCAGCAGAAGAGGAGGCTGTAACCGTGCAAAGTTGGAACGAGCTCATGCTGAAAATGAAAAGTGGTCAATGCAAAAGAACGACAGATCGCATATTATAATTCCAAACGCCGAGACGTCACGTATGAGCTCGGTGATAAAGACTGGAGGCGAAACCGCGTATCATCCTCGGCGGCGCAAGACATTGCAGCTAAGCTGGCTTCGAAATACACCGGACCGCGTACTATTTCAGCAAAATTTGGCTCCAATGTTTTTGAATTGACTGACGAGAGGGGAGCCAATATCGAAAAAGTAAATGTTGTGTATTTGAAACTCTTCCATTCATCAGAGAATCCAGATAGCGAGGCTGAGGAAGATGCGTCGAAGGACAACAAGGGACCGGAGAACTCTGAGCTTCCGACCAGACAGTCAAATGTCGAAGCGTCGAAGCCGAAGATTGTTACGCGAGGTAGATCGCGAAAAATTCGCGAAAGATCCGTCGGACAGAAACGACCCCGCAGCGCTCAAAAATAACTCTGAAAAAGAAGAAAAATGGTCCCGAGGAAGACCGAAGGAACCCGTGACGAGCGTAGTACCATCTCCAATGAATTTATCTCCCCATCGCACTCGATCCTCCAAGAAATCGGCTATGTAGGCAGGATGCGAGTTGTGAAACACTTAGGGTCGCGTGCGGCTGCACCTTGTTCCGAGAAATTATTTTTCTCATTGATGAACGAAGGCAGGGCCTTACTCTTGTTTTTTTATCGTTTTGAATAACTTGTGTTTTTGTAATTTTTGATACTCCTACCTGATGTAGATAATAAAAGAGAGAAAAGGGAACCTTTCTTTAATAAATTTGAACTTATTTCTTTTAGAGAATTGTGTGTAGTAAAATTAAAATTTTTTTTCTTGCCTGAATTTGCATGATATGATTTTTTTTTTGGTATAGTGAGAGACGATGGTAGAGCTGGCACGCTCACGAGCTATCAGCGTCTGGAGAGGGGGGGGGGCGTGTAACGGGTGATTTCTCCGTTACGAGTCTCTGTCTCCAAATATTATTTAAATCTGTATGTATTAACACTAGAGGATTGTTATAGGTCTCATCGGTGAGGAGAGGAGAGAAGGAGGCGAGATACGCACTATGGTAAGAAGAAACAGAGACAGAGATAGCGAAAGAGCCAATCCCATGCGCCGCGAAGGAGCGCGGACAGAAAAATCAGGAGAGACGCTCGAGCAGCGACACGCGCCGTACGGCTTTAAAGCAGGCATTTGAAAGATAGAGTTTTTGCGTGCGATATCGGAGATGTGTGAGAGTGAAAGTACTGGTGCATTGATTGCCGAGCGCCAGACAGCTGCGCTGTCGGCAGAGGTGCATCTCCAGTGAAGGCGGAGAGCGGGTGGCCTGGCCAGACGGTTACCGTAGCAGAACCAACAACTGTAAGTGCTAGCTATGTACTTCTCTTTTTCTCAATCTCGCGCCCTTATCTCTCTCCGTGCTTAACAGGCATTTTGTAGGCGATGCAAGCTCAGGCTCAGAGATTTCTTTTTCATTTGCGTGTGTTGCTCCTGACTCCAGCTACTTCTTTAAACATGTCACACCTTATGAATTATTGTGTGCAATTTTCCATTCGCACTGTTAAAAGAGAGTCTTCCTGTTATTCTTCCAATTATGATGCACATCATCGATACCTCATTGCAGTGCTGCATTTTATCCAGTCCTTGGAGACATTCTGTCGTTAAACCCATCCCTAAAAAACGCCCTGCATTGTAGCCTCAAGATTTGCGACCAATCAGCATACTATGCGCTGCTTCCAAAGTACTCGAGTTAGTCGCGAATGAATAGATAGAGATCTACATCGCGCAGAGCTCTATTCTCGATCCGCTGCAGTTGGGTTTTAGAAAGGGGTTCAGCACTTGCACCGCACTTATCAAGATAATCGACGGCTTAAGGATAGGAATTAATCGAGGAATGCTGACTCTTTGCACTTCGATTGACTTTACACAAGCTTTCGACTCCGTTAATATTAAGCTACTTCTTCTTAAAATGCGCGCATTAGACTTCTCAGAGTCATGCTGCAAATGGGCTGGGTCCTTCTTCTCATCACGCACGCAACACGTGGTTGACCCCCAAGGAGGATGTTCCACGACATTGAAAAGAGAATCTGGAGTGCCCCAAGGATCTATACTTGGAATCCTCTTTTTTGCACTGTTCATCAAAGATCTTCCAGACTGCCTTAATACCTGTACATATCATACATATGCCGACGACCTTTTAATATACTTTCAATGTAAGCTTGTTAATACAGCGAATGCTATCGACAAGCTCAATAACGGTCTTCAAAACGTTCATCGTTGGGCGTTGAGCAACGGTCTATCGGTTAATCCGTTAAAATCTAAATGTATGGGGCTCATTAGCAGAGGGTTCATTAGCCGGCTTAATTCCTGCGACCTCCCTCCAATCACCTTCAACAGCGACGTCATTGTTCCTGTTAGGTTAATAAAACTCTTAGGCTTTACTATTGACAGCACCTTCACCTTCGACGAACAATGCACAAACAATTCATCTCATTTTTGCTTTGCAGCAGTCAATCGCATTAAGAGGTATAATGATGCCATACCACGCAACACTAAAACCGTCTTAGTTAAATCCTTGGTTTTGCCATACATCGACTATTGCGCTCCTCTTAATGCTGGATTGTCGGGGGTTCTCAGCCTCAGAATGCATCGGTCGATGAATGTCTCTTTACGTTTTATAGCCGGAAAGCGGAAATCTAAATACATCTCTGCCGAGTACCCTCGCCAACATATCCTGACATTCTCTGCGAGAGTTCAATATTTAACGATTCTCTTGGTAGCAAAGATACTACGCACACATCAACCTGACTATTTAGCGTCGCGATTTTTATTTAGATCGGCTAATGCGCAGGGATCCAGACGAGCGTCACCGCTCGATTTCGAAATTTGCTGCTGCTCGACCAGCACCTGTCAAAGTACGTTTTATATTTACTCTGCAAGACTGTGGACCGCGACCCCAGTCATTATTCGAGCCCTTTACTGCCGCTCTGTATTTAATTTAAAGCTGAAATTTATTTAAATTAATTTTTGTAACGGCGTATTTATGCCCCTGCGTGCGCAATTTTTTTATATAATTGTTAACTCTTTTGTAATTGGCCTTGGCCACACAGGATCCTGAGTCCTTGGATCAATAACTCCGTGGACATCAAATGCGACTTCGCAAAAGCGAAGCTGATTGTCAATTCTTTATTTAAGAATATATTTATTGCTTTTTTTCTCCCTTATTCTTTAGAGGACGGGGATTTGGGATTTTTGGTCTCCTTCAGAAAATGCATAAACAAGGTATCTAATATGTTAAAACTATCATGGGTGGTCCCGTCCTCTAAAGGTTAACTATAGTGTTTGTTATTTCACGCCCAGTCTAGTTTATATAGCGTGCTCGAGATTTCTAGGAAACCGGCAAGAGGCAGAGCGGTCGACGGGAGGTGTTCGCTGTGGCCCGTCTCGTGCTCGATTCGCTGTGAATTGCCCGAAGAGTAACTGGAGCACAGGCGAGTAGCCGCACTTAAGCGAATTAATGAGAATGTAGAGATCTCATTATGTGCGGAAACTAAATTTCCTGTACAATCTTTATTTTTATTTTCTGTATATTTCAAGCGTCAATTCTAATATGACTAACTCAAGCGATTATAATAATTACGCAAGTATAATTTTATCATAATATGAAAATAATTTTATTAAAATTTAATAAATAAGGGAGACAAAATCCCTACTTATTATATTCTTTATAGATCTAAATCTATAATTCCTTTAACGTCAATTAATTTATGACGGAATCACGTCTTTAGTTACCTTTCCGTTCGCGAAAATTTACCCACGGTAAAAGGTCCAAAATAATGTATAATAATAATACAAAATTCACTTACCTTAATCGAATCAAAACGATCACTATCCAGTATTCGGAGATTCTTGGCATCCCCTCAGATAAATGACCCTTAGGCTGAATGGACAAATTTCTTATGTTATATGTGGAAGGGACGTAAATAATTAATAATTATATATAAATATAATTAATGTGGTTTTCGCTTATCGTCACAATTTAGTGCCGTCGTACCAAATTGTTTATCTTGAGGTTGGGTTAGAATAAATCAAAGATTTATGTTTAAAATTACACTGAGTTGATTTAATCGAGAGAGATCGCGTATAGTTGACGTGTCTACTCGAAGGACTTTGCTTGAGATCGACTAACGTCTCTCTCTGGATTAGGCAGGATACTTTGGTTCCTGCTAAAAATGCGGAGAAGTGGAAGGAAAATATGTGTAAGTCCGTCGGGTGATGATAGGTCAGCGCGTGAAGCAAAGCTGGCTTGCAGCTGAGCTGTCGGCCTGACGCGCGAAAAAGAGTGTAAGTTCATGTGTGGTGTGGTCGACCTTTGGAGAATACAGTCTCTGTGCTTTTGCGTATTGCTAAAGCTAAAGAAACGTTTCGACAGAGGTCGGTGGAATTTATGGCGAAGTAAAATCGAGAAATTAATATAAAAGTTTCAGGGCGTAATACATAGATAAAAAATCATTTAAAAGTCAAAACCATTCTCAAGTAACAAATAAAGGTTGGTGTGGTATAGAATATCAAGGAATGAAGGAAATACTGCTGTAAAATATTTCACTGCACTGCTGGAGCATAGACAATATTGTAAATGAAACCTAAATAACAAAAAAGCCATCACAAGAGAAGATTTACGGAATCGAAGATCTCCAACGGTCAGCTAGATTCTAATCTCTTTGACTGATCAGCTGTCAGCAACAACAACAGAGCAGCCGGCCGCTGTGCAGTGAGCGGCATATTCTTATGTATCACGAGTGCTGCTTATATTACCTTCGACTCAGACGTATATTACGTCGGCAAGAAGGGCCGAAAAGGTCTCTCGAGGAGAATTTAAAACGAGAGCGCGTGTTACGCTTATTTCGCTGTGTCGTAATGACCATGACACATGTTGAGACCATGCTATTTGCATAACTTTTGCTTATTTGAAAATTTATTCTTTTAGTTGATTAAAAAAATATATATTTTTTTTGATCAAGTAAAAGAATGCACTATTGAAAAATGCTCGTCTTTGATACCGTTTATGACGAATTGCAGCGTACCCACGTCGAAAGAATGAGCATGCGTCGTCACCTGTGGCCCTAGTAGCATGATAAAAATGCTATGTTGTAAACTACCAAATTACATTTATTAATATTGATTAGACTGTAAGACCGATAGAAAAACCTTTGACAGTTTATAGTAGATTACAGTCGACACATAAGTAATATTTCTTCATGCTATGTTGTAATAAAAAATTTTATTTGCGACGATAGCACAGAGTCGCGAAACCAGCGCGCAGAAATTCACGATAGAGTGCGACAGAGAGAGAGAGCGCGCACCGCGACGAGCGCGGCTCTCCCACTACGCGCGACAACTAATTAGGCATAATGACCACGCCTACCTTACCTGGCTCAGCGCGAGGGTAGATAAGGACTCGCGCTGGCCGCAAATCGACAGTTCGGCCAAGGTGCTCCTTGGTCAAGCCACAGCAAAGATAGAGCTTAACTGAGGCTAGAGGTGCTCCTCTGTCTCCACTTAGCCTACCCCAGCCGTGGTCCGAGCTCACATCCTGACAATCGAGGTGCCCCT
>UELV01097831.1:0-12002 GCA_900490015.1 Megastigmus stigmatizans | reverse complement strand
TGTGGGTATATAAGACGCGGAGAGTATATCGTATATATATATATATACACGATATACTCTCTCTCTCCATATATATATGGCGTCCGAACAAGCGAAACATTATTCATCGCGGGGATTGGATTAGTTTAGCAAAATTACCTCGGCGCGGCAACCCAGCGGCTTGAGATACCGGGCGAAAGATAAGGGGCGATCCCACCACTCAAACAGACCGTAGAGAGAGGCAGAGGGCGAGAGAGAGAGAGAGAGAGAGAGAGAGAGAGAGAGAGAGATGTCAACGCTTGAGTGCAACGTGCTCCTATATACAGATATATTATACAGTGTAGACGATCTCGTGGGGCTATAACGACTATATGCGCGAGCTTCTCCAAATTTACAAGTATAAATTGACTGACGGACTATTGCGTGGACGGATACTTTTGAGATGAGCGTGTACGTGATGCAAAATTTTGTTAGGTGGATGGGGGTATGTGTATAGGTTTGACCGATAAAGTTTGTGGATGGAGTAGTTGAAGATTCTTTGAGAGAAGAGAATTGAATAGCCTGGCTTGAGATAATTGCGAGAATGAGGAATGCTGGCTTAGGGATAACAATTATTTAAGGTCCATATGTTGACGATGACGTTGTATTTTGGGATAAAGGAATGTTTGGCGGTGTTTCAAATGATGCGGAATGATGAGTGAATTTCAAGAATTTGATTTTTATATAATAGTTTATATATAGTAGTTTTAGCTGCAATTATTCTACCTATTGTAGTTTTATGATGTAGAATTAATAGTAATAGTTATTTTTGTTGTTTTTCAGGTTCTCGGTAACCTCATGAATACATTTTCCATCGTCAGATTGTCTTCCACGTAAGTATGCATAAATAACTCATTGTATTAAATAAGTTGTATTAATGCATTTCTTGGTTAACATGATTCAATTTGAAATCTGTAGAATGTAGATGGGTTTGAAACTAGTGTTCTTGAATTTGAATGTATAAGATTGATTTTATAACTACATTTTATATTACTGATGTATTATATTTTCGACTTATTGGGTAAAACACATTATAGACATTTGTTTGCTAACTACTCTCTCATATTTTCAATATAGGATATCAATAGAGCACGCTCTATATGTCAGTAATTTTACAAAACGAAATAAAATTACTGACATATAGGTAAAGCCTTTTATATAGAGAATTATCTATTGTAATTATATTATATGAATAAGCACGAACATTATTTCATTAAATTCTATTTTCCAGTTCTACTGCATTAATAAAAATACTTAGATTTTCGTACTTCAATAAGTGATGTCTGTTAATATTTCAATTACTGAGATTATAAATAAGCGATTCGTTTAATTTCTGTATTGAATTGTACTAATGCAAAAACATAAAATAAATTAACGATTGATTAACGATAAAAAGTGAAACTTTAAAGTAGATACAGATCACACTGACTTCAACTTCTCTACCATCGAATTTCGAATACTCAAGTAGCCAATTACTTAAGATTAACCTAATTATGTGTATCGAAAGCCCCGGTTGTTAGTCTGCGATGTCAATGTTCGATACATTGCATTTTCGGACGATAATTAGAGGGGGTTGTTTGCTGTAACGTTCCGTATTCGATTACCATTTGCCGTATTAGCATATATGAATCTATTAGTGTTTTCAGTTGCTAATCGCTGCTGCATAGACATAAAATATTTGCACTCGATAAAAGAGTAGCGAGTTATAATTTGCACTATCAAGCTAAAGTTCGTACAAATAGTACAATATTACAAGTTTATATAGAGACCGAGTAGCTTGAACTTTTCAGTAAATATTATTAATTATTACATAGTCTGGATTCATTAAGGATTTCGCAAATTGTCTATCTTTACACAGAGATTATAAAACAAGTTAGTTTTAAATTACATTTTATAATATAAGAATGAAAGATTTTTATTTGAAATTTTTTGTTTCATTATCGTAAGTGTAGAATGTTATATTTATATAGTATAAAGAATATTGGAGAGGGAAATTCCGTATTTGATCCTACAATAAAATAAAAAGCTGGGCAATTTTAAAACATTTTCAGTGTATTAACCCTTACCATCTTGTACCAAATACTTTCATGTTGTAAACCGTAATACCTGTAGCTCGCAGCAGTGGGTTACCCTCACATTTCATTTTTCCCACCTAATAAAAATAACATTAGACATCTACAACACGATAACCACGCAGACTTTTTCCATCCATCAAAAATCCTATTCCTAAATTCGCACAGCAGGTAAATTAGAAATGTTCGGAATTCCGCAACCGATTACACGCCATAAATTTCAATTAAACCTCGGCTTCTATCTGGTATATCCGAGTTTCGCTCGATTCCTCGGCAGCACTTCGTGCCGCAGACACACACACACTCACATACGCGGACGCGAATACGGCCAAACTGCTCTCAGAAGCTGCAGCGGTCGAAAATTCCGGGGGATGCTTTTTAACAATCGCGCGGCGCCCTGGCACAAGGCCGCTGCTGGCTGGAAGTTGCCTCGGCTCTACAACCGCAATCTCGCGGTCCACGAATCCGTGAGGCTTATGCGCGCACTGCAGTAACACTGGACCCAACTTCCCGACACGTTCACGCCATAATATATATATACACGTGAGAGAGATAGAAAGCGGTTGCGCGAACTCGGATTTATGGAGTTTATATAAGCGTGTCTGTTCCGACATTGTGTATATGTATATAAGCACGCGCATTTGTTTGTACATTTCCTTGTTTGATTTTAGAATAGGGAGTAATTTAGGGATGCGATGAGCGCTGGCTAGCGCGTTAAATATTCCAGATTTATTATTTATTCTCGTCCGAAAATTACTCTTAACATAGGCTATAATTACTCTTCGATGATATAAACATACGATAACAGCATTGTTTATTTCAACGCAGATTTTAATTAAAATTGTTAAAATCGTAGGATGGATAGTCATAAATAACGGAACTCTCCTCTCGAGCATATCGGTAAATTAAAATCGAATCTAAATAGAATACGAATAGGCGACCGCAGGATCCCGAGCAGCCGTATATATACAGAGGATGAACAAAACAAGGACACATAAGCTCCAGCCAATTTTTCTTCTCGTTCCACACACACGCGCGCATTTAATTCTGATAAATTTTTTCCGCCTATTCTTCCTATATCGAAGGTAAACAAAGTGGCGTCGACCGGAACAGCAAAAAAAAAAAAAAAGAAGCAAACTAGAGGGAATAGGAAAAAAAGGAAAAAAAAACAAAGTGCAGCGCTTCGTTTATTACTGCGCGTCGCAAATGTAGCTACACACGTATATATATGGCACGCAAACAAATGGAGGGAAAAATCAACGCGCATTGCGCGCGGAACAAACGTCTATTTGGACGCGTGGGTTCGCGCTAGAGCGAGATATAGCGACAGAGAGAGAGAGAGAGAGAGAGAGAGAGAGAGAGAAAGGAAAATAGCGAGGTGAGCCGTATATAAACATACGAACAGTCGAGGGTGAGAGAGCGTGAGAGAGAGAGAGGAGGTGCGAGAGCGACCGATGGTGCAGCAGATCAACTCCGGTATATAGGTGCTATGTGTGCCACGCGTTTACCTTCATTAGCAACTCGCGCGCGACGTCCCCATCTCTATCAAAACTCCGGGGAAATTTCGTCGCGCTGCGTGCCAGAGCCATATATATGTATATATATATACGGCTGCACGTGTGTACGTTTATAGATACATGGGAAGCGGGGGCAAAGGATACGTCAGGTGCATGTATCTCGTTACAGTAGCCTCGCGCGCGCGCGGACACGAGTATACTATGCCACGCGTGCACTGAATGTACGACTAATATACAGTTATATGGCCGTGTTCGATTCTGCAGCGACTCCGAGGAATCGATACTTACATCGGGGCTCTGGTGCACAAATTAAATGAATTCGGTATTAGCGTGTTAAGGCTACAGGTTTTCTGCGGGAAGTATGTATAGCTGGCGCTGTTGAAGATTGACTGAACAAAAAAAAAAAAAAATAATAAAGCGATGGTTCGGGTATGGAATAGCGATGATTTTCGTAATTAAAAAAATGGAATGTTCCTTGATGAAAATGAATGGAACAGAACGATAGAGAGAAAAGTAGAAAGCAATATAGAAAGAAATAGTCTTTGAGTTAATAGCAATCAAGGGAGTGCATCAGGCATTTAAACAAAATACTTTTTTATTAATAATACACGGAAAATCCAAGTGTTTAAGTAATATAGACAACACACTTCCTATTAGTGTGTAAAATCTGTGATACAAACGTGTACTTTTATCACAGTTGCTGTTACAATATAGTTTGAAAACACAATATAACATCAAATATACCGGTAAAAATACATAATTATTTAGCCCATTCAATGCTACAAAACCTAGAATCGCTCTTTCCTAGTACGTCGCAAAAAGCTTCTTCGCGAAACATATACCTACCTAAAAAAGTTCTTCGATTCTTAATTCCTTAAACTAAATTACAACTGCCGGTGCCAGCCGCGCACAACCGCCGCGTACAGTCTCTCGAACTCACGTGTTTAGCCCCGCGCTATCTGCTTCTATTCTAGAATATCAAGGATGGGCGGCGGCGGTGCATACCCCCCACACATACACATACATCGACAACAAGCGAGCCAGAATTCGTGGGGCTGCTGCTGGTGCCTGCCGTCGATGCAGGGGGCGAAGCTGCTTCGAAAATTTCGCGCACGTCTACGCTTCCTTCCTCTCTTTCTTACTACTGCTAACTTACTACACATCCGAGAGAGCCCCGGCGAATCGGACGTGGAATTAATGATTTAACCGGGAGCCCGGTACATTTGCGCTTTTCGGCGCTCGATCGAAGATCGGCACGGGAGAGTTGCTGCATTGTGGACCGTACCGAGCGAAGAAGCGAAATAAAAGTTTTTATCGCACCCGCGGGAGGTGCGGCAGAGGGGTAGATAACTTTTGAGTTTTTCGCACGATATCCGATAATTGACCACTGATGGACTTTTTATGGAGAGAGAGAGGGAGAATGAGAGAGAGAGAGAGAGAGAGAGAGAGAGCCAAATGAGATTTCGTGGGCATGAATGAGGAGCGAGCGAGAGAGGGAGATTTATGGACGCTCATTAAGAGTTTAATTATAAAGGACATTATGGGGTTTGACGTGTTCGTATTGAATTCGTATAGCGATATATCGCTTTTTAGTTGCGGTAGACGGGTACGACGCGCGCGACGCAATATATTTTTATTCGGCCGCGATGAAAATTCGCGGAATTGTATATACGTGAAAACGCATGGACTATTGGATTTTTGCACGTATATTTTTTTGTTTTGTTTCATCGTATAGTTTAGCGGATGGGTGGGACGACGACCGATTTCGCATATCGTCTGGAAATTGGAGATATTCGCTTTGTCTGGCGTCATTTGTAAAATTCAAAATGTTTTTCTTGTTTTTTTTTTATTAGTAGCTGGGAAATGGAGGTTCAATGAATATTTTTAGGGTAGACATTGCGTTGAAAATTCCAATGATCATTATTGTTATTAATTAAAAAAGAAATAAACTGCGTATGTGCAATAGAAAGTAATTTTTACCATCCACGTGGATATAAAAAATAGTGGTTCCGTTAATGGAATCTTTTCAAATATTCAAATTAAAAGAAATAAATTGATAAAATCTAAATAAAAATATGCATCGTAAACTATATAGCTATTATAAATTCAATTTAAAATTATTCTCTCACCTATAAATCGATCTGCAGATATTTACCAAAAAAAAGGACGCAATTTTTTTATACCAGCCAGAGCCAGTTTGTATATATAAACGTAAAATAGTTTGAACGGACTAGTTCAGTGTGAAAGGTCGACTAGCAATCTCGCAGAATATGTGAGATCGGTGTGATAAAGAAAACTAGCTTGGATAGTTAAACAGTGCGTAAAATTTCGTTCATAATTGTGAACTTTGCAAAATAATACTTTTAGACCCTGATGAGGGACGTATATATAATAAAATAAATATTTGAAACGTCGGCTTTTCAATAAAAAGTGAATTATGTTGGTTCGCAAGGATCGTTTCTTTCCACCTTTAATTAATATTCATCCATGCAAGAACGTTAAGCATTATTAAATATTTAATATTTTAACTGTTTGAACTAATTTTATAATGTTTAAATTGTGTATTAAAAAATTGAGAGAAATTCTTTCAAGTTCTTTCTGATATTACAAGCGCACTATTTTATATGAACCTATAACGAATTTAAAAAGACGAGATGCATGTTGTAAAGAGACTTTACCTTCTTTATCTTTATTTATCTTTGTTTTTCTTAATTCTTTTTTATCTTTATTTATCTTTATTTTTCTTTATTCTTCTTTAGCTTCTAACATAGCTCTTCAAAGTGCAATCATTCAAAATGAATAAATAAACCTTTTACGACAAATAATTCATTGCAATTTCAAAACGATGAAAATCCAGAATAAAAACAATTTTTGAGAAAACAAGAAGAAGTTCATAGCCTTGCTCAAAGTAAAAATTGTCAAAAGAATCCGTGTTGGCATCGCAAGTCACTAAGGAAGTATATGCGGGAAAAAAGTGCGCAACCCCTTCCGCAAAGGCCTTATCGCGTTAATTACTTTCACACCCGGCCTCATCTCTCACACGGCCGCTTGACCTTAATTTTCCCCTCCTACAAAGCGAAAAGTAACATCTTTCCTCGACTCTCGTATACTTTGTGCAGCGCAGAGAAGCTCATTTGCCGCGGCAACGTCCATGCCTTTTATACCCTGCCCCCCACATATATATATACATCGCGGCCTGAGATGGCAAACTTGCACGACCCAGTATGCGGACCTACTCTACGACTTGAAATACACACTGATAGTGTATCGCGTATATGTGCGTTCTAGTTTTCAAGTTACGTATAAGGAGGTGAAGTGAAAGACAGTAGAAAGAGAGTGAGGGGGATAAGAATGTACGCGATTCCTTCGGTGATAAAGGGCGAAATTGAAGAAGGCGCTGCTGCTGCAGTATTTTATGTGGACCGGTGGTAGCGATAACGATGAATAATGTCGGTGAGACTGGGAAGAAGCGTATTGTGTCGAGATGGTGTGATTTTTGAGAGGAAGCAGCTCGTTGAAATTGTGAATTACCTATGGATAGTTTGATAATGGGGTTCTCATGAGATTCGGTGTAATATTTTGTGAAGAGACATTGAAAAATATCAGTTTTTTTTTTTTTTTTAAATATTTTGGCCAAGTAATATTCATTAGAACAAAATGGCTTCTTTAGATGGAACTCATGCTTTGGTATAGCAATCACTTTTTGTTAGATATGGATTACAGTACCATCAAATAATTTGCCATTAATATTCTTTAAAGAAAAGCTTGAAGGCGAAGAAGGCTGTACTATACTATACTCAAACTACGCTGAGAAAAATTTTTTTTTGAATCACAGACAGCTTCATTGCAGGCGGATGATAAAATTTGTTAAATCAAAAAGTAAAAATTATTGATTTAAATTAATAAAAATTAAATTGTTAGTATAGTAACTAAATATTTCATCAATCAATAAATATTTCTTCTTGATGTAAATGAAGTTGTCTTTGATTCAAGATATTCGTATACATTTACTAAAAATTTCGTAAAACATTTTTAGAACTGTATAAAAATTCTCTTTTTTCCGCCGCGAAAAGTCTAAAAGCAAAAGCTATAAATATTCCACGAATAACAAAAGACACTACTCCTGTACCAAATTAAGATCGATGTGGGAACGAGTTCCGAGAATCGTCATCAAATAAAAAGCAACATAAATAAAACCTGGGCAAATGTAAACAATTTCACAGTTCTAGCACCATAAAATCTCGGAAAAGAAATAGCTCGACCAACAAGAAATTCTTGCGCGGGACGATTCGAAAGATTGCACGAGTAATGCAAAAGCCGCAAAAGACTGTGGGCACGACGCGTTAGCCCAACGTCGTCACACACAACACTCACACATGGCGCGTATAGCTGCAGGCTCGTACTTTATATCAAAGCGACTGTGCAACCGTTTAAAATAGCGCCCCGATACTTTACATCGCATCGCGGCATTCTTTTCGCCCTCTTTTTCAGCCACCCGCTTTTGTATTTCCTCTGCACTTCGCGCTTTTTTTTTCCTTTTCTTTTATTTCGCGTCGATCTTCTGCCGCACTTTTGGCATTTTCAGCAGGACCACTGACCCACTTTCCATCGCGCATACGAACTTTGAGACTACATTTCGCAGTAATGACGCCGCTGCCGAGCCAAATTTGTGCGATACAGTTATAGATCGCACGCGATGCCACTCTTTTTTCACTCCCTATACTTTATGGGAACTGTTTCGTCGATTGTAGCTGTGCCGCCGCCGACTGAATTTATCGGCTTGTTTGCGTCGGCGAGTCTCGCGGCTTGGCTCTTTTGTTTTATGCCTCTCGATGAGCTGCGTAACGAGCTGCATTACTCTTTTGTTCGTGCTCGACCGGTTAATTTAGGTGCTTCGATTATGCGTTGCTTCTGTGGAATTGCCGCGTAGCTTTCTTGTAGCGGATGGGATATCGACCAGCTTTCACACTTATTTCGACGAAAAAAGTTAGATTCTAGAGGTAATTGGAAATGCTTTTTTTGAAAGATAGCTTTGTATTATTTACAATTGATTTTCATTGTTCAATTATCGAAGTCCGATTCAACTCAATATATCTGAATATGCGTTTCATATCGATAGCATTAAAAAAAATACATTACTGAAATTCATATATGTAAGTAGTAAAAGTCGAAATCGGTCAGACTGATACCAGAGCGTTGTGTAACATATATTTTTTTATATCTGAGCGCGTAAAACTTGACTTTAGATGCCTGTTTATCGTGCGTAAAGTATCCGTTTTTTTCACGCAGTGTGTAAAGTAATCACTTTACGCACTAGTGAAGCATCTGAGGTCGAGTTTTACGCACTTGCTTATAAAAAACAAGTAACCACCTTTACGCACCAGTTGCATAATGTACTACAGCCCTAACGGCGTGCGCAATGTTCTATTTTTTGCCCCGGTTTTCGATTCACTCGGGCAGCAAACCTGACTGAATCCCCTCCTTTGCACACTTGTTGCGTCATATAATTTTATACTTGTGTACAAAATACAAGTCTGAATGACCGTTAACAAAATGTTTCTAATAAGAGAAAAAAAAAAACAAAGAATCGATAATGAAGCTATGTTAGTAGTGGCAAACAACTTTTCCAACCCACAGAGACAGAGCGAGGCAGAGAGAACAGTAACGGGCACAGCTCGATTCCCTCGAAGAAAACACTTTTAATTCCGTAGGCAGTCTAGGTCCCGGTCCGCGGCACGCCCCGGACGCGCCTCGGAAATATATAACTCGCTCGGTCTCATCAAAAGTACAGCCACGTGAAAACACCAATACACACACTGCAGCCGTGCATAGTGCAGCTTTTGTGCACCAATAGAGAATAAGAGCGAGAAAGAGAGACGGAATCTAGTTATTTTGAATGAAATTAGCTACTCGACTCGTCCATTTGTCTCGTAAATGAATTATGGCGCGCGCGAGTGTTACAGTCTTTCTCTCTCTCTCTCTCGCTCTTTCTTTCTTCGAAAGTTCATCAACCTCCCCTATATACCGCGGCGCCCGTTCTTATAAATTCCCTGACTGCTATACTTTCCTTTCTTTCGCTTCCTTTTCTTTTCTCTTCTCCTACGCAGAGAGGAGGAAAGGGGATGGCGGACAAGAGTAACTCAAAAGAACGGACTCGACGTGACAATCGAATTTCGCAGCTGTAAATGTCTCGGAACGAGGCGGGTGGAAATGGGTAAAAAAGAAAGGCGATGATGGGATAAAGGGAACTGGAGAACGACGGGTTGAGTAAGGAATAAGGAATAAATTTATAAGTTAGACGACGAGTTGACGCGTTTCTTTGACGGTTATCTTCGGTACGATTTAATCGCTATACATAACGCATGCATTTGGTTAAATCATTATTCTTTTTTTTTCAGATTGGCTGTATGTATTATTTCATAAATCGATAATGTAGTGGTTCAGTAAAATCCAGTAAGATTGTACATCCTCGTCGTGAAGACGTCGAAATTTCGTTATTCCAAAAAATAAAGCGGAAAGACTAGCCAAGTTAAATGGCTATATTAAACGAGTGACCAAGGCGAAAAGCTGCACGAAGCTCAAGCGCGCGTATATACGTACACCACAAAGGGTCAGAGTCGCAACGCCAATAATCCCGACACCTCGAAGCCATCGGTCGAGCGCCATCCAGAGCCATTTCCATGCCGGCAGATGCTCCGGCGGCAACGCTCGAATTCCTCAGGCCTTAAACTCCAATAACAGACCGTAAACCTATGCTTTAACAGCCGCGCCAACCCACTTGCTCTCTCTCTCTCTCTCTCTCTCTCTTCTAGCAGAGCAAAAATTCGGATTCCGTCATTCCTCTCCAACGCACACACTCCTCTCCCTCTCTCTCTGTCGGACACTTAATAGCGAGGCTCGAGTTCTCGCCGAGCTCTACCATCGCTCTGCCAGCACGTAGCAGCCCTTAATTCCAAGCCTCGCACTGTGCGAGCACACGCACATATATATAGCATACACACGATCCCAGTCCACGTGCAATACAGAGAGACATCGAGTGAGGGAGAGAGAGAGAGAGAGAGAGAGTAGCGAATTTACGAGGTGGACTTTACGTGTAGGAGCCGCGGCGTTTCTGCGTTTCTGCCGTCCCCCGTTTTACGACGTATACTGCCTGCCTCTGCAAGATGAGAGCTGAATCTCGCGCTCGAGTCTCTACCGTGTACCTACATATGCGGAGGAGAGAGAGAGAGAGAGCGAGAGAGTGGCTGTCCAATCTATATATATTTCTAATGAAGAGCGCTGCGACATGACTGGAAGGGGGGGGGGGCACGTCCTTTGCCGAGTAGCACACGGCACGTCCCAAGCACTGCCTACGTAGTAGTACAGCAAAATTGGCTTCCGCTATGCTGCGAGACGTATAAAATAACTTTGTTTTACGTTCAATGTTCTAGGACTGGATGTTTTTACTTTGACATGTTTTTTTTAAGAACGAGTTTTGGGTCGATAGAGAAGATATAGCGAACTGGAGGGTTGTTATAAATATTAGCGAGGAAATAATAAGGATGTTGTTTTACAGCAGCAGCGTCGCATCAATAGCAGCTGTAAGGAAAAAGATGATGCAGGTGTTTTATTGTGGAGCTTGCGCGGGTTTTCCAATTTTCTAAATAAAGTATTATATAAACTTTTTCATATATGATCTACAAGCTACATCGTTGGAAAATCATTTACAATCATACGTATCTCCGTAATTTTATTATTAATATTTATAAGGATAATGAGAGCATAAAACTTTACCAAAGTGCATTATATAACGTGTTCCATTATGAAATATTTCGTTCTCGGCCTTTATAACTCGCAACGAGAAAATGGAAGAAAGCTAAAAAGCCCATTAAAACTATATAAACGACGAATCAATACACGAAAGGGAGCCCGGAAGAAAACGACCTATAATAGCTCGTATCGCAAGTTATTATACGAAAATTCCCGGGCACACGTTAACCAACAAACTTTAAAGCTCCATCCCCGCCCTGAATCAATTCTCGGGCGCACACACGTGCGACGCATACACACGAAGCTAACGTCCACTGGCATATATCGGAGGACGCGTTTTTATTATGTTCCTCAACGATGGCAGAGGAGGAGGAGGGGAGGGGCGGGTAGGGGTAGACCGGCAAGTTTTAACGCAATAACTTGTTCGCGCGCACTTCAATCCAAACTCGACGATACGCCGCCAGCCAAGTTTACTTTGTTTCTCTCGCGCTTTAGCCCCCGAGAATCTGTATTTTGCGCGTCCACGAGATCGCCAAGCGACTACGACGACGACGAGAAGTTAGCCCAAGATTTTTCGCTTGGCTAATGGGAGGGATCTTTTTTCCTTTTTTTTTGCTCTCTCTACTCTCTCTCTCTCTCTCTCTCT
>UELV01097828.1:0-10914 GCA_900490015.1 Megastigmus stigmatizans | reverse complement strand
CAGTTTATAGTAGATTACAGTCGATATAAGTAATATTTCTTAATGTTTAAAACGACCTAGTTATTCCAAAAATTTCTCTCTGCTTTGTAAATATAATTCATACACACGAAATCATCCGTCACTCGTCAAAAATTTCATTTCCACTCACTGCTCGCTGTGCGTGGACTAAAAAAATTTGACAACCACGAGTGCGCGCTCGAAAAATAAAAGAGAAAAACTTTTAACCCGTTTTTGCAATTGCTATTGCGTCGATCCCTTCCCTTAAAACAGTTCGCGCGTCCATTGAAATCCACCATCGTGAGCAGAGAGCAGTCAAAACTAACTATAATAACAAACATAACGTGGGGGTCGCGCGAGTTCGACACAACGGCTATAAGTTTAATTAGACTTTTTTGGTGCGCGCGCAAGCATATTATAACACGCTAATAATAACCATGAGCAGCAGCAGCAGCAGCAGCAGTCGACTTTGTCGCCGCAGACAAACTCCGTGCAGTGCGGTGTTCTCGGTCCAATTGTTCCGATACATCGCGCGTGGGTGCAGCAGCAGCAACTGCACCGACGACGACACTCGGTAATTGTACAACGAGCTGCTAACAGTCGACGCTCGCCGAGTAGCGCGCTCGCGAGAGAGACAGACAAAGCTCTCGCGTATATATAATATACGATAGATAGAGGGAGAGAGAGAGAGAGAGAGGAAGCGCTTGCGCCGACACTGCGTGTGTTGTTAATAAATCAGGGCGCAATGCTCGGGCGGCCGTTAAATCGCTCTAATTGCTTTACTCGCGAATTTAGTTTAATTCAGTTGCGCGAGCGCGAGAGCGTCGGGCGGCGCCAACCTCAGTCTCCTTATTCCTCCTGGGAGCAGCTCTTCAGCGAGCATTCCAAGCACTCGCGAGATTCGCGTGTGCCCTACAGCGGCGGCGCACACTGCATTCCCGACTCGTGTCTTCCTCTCTCCTCCTCCCGTACCGCGTTGACGACGCCTGCCCATTCCAGCGCCAAACTACTTGCCTTCCTGCTCTCTCTCTCACCCCCCCCAAGCCAGTAAGTAGATAACTTCCCGATCGCGCAGCCTTTACGAGGACCCGATTACCCTCCCGAGCTCTCCCTATATGCAGCAGTCCCGCACGTCCTCCCCTCCCTCAACCCAAACACTTGACGTCTATATGGCTGTGGCGTACGTGTACGTGAGGAGACGCTAATGGCTCGCCAATAGAGATGTATGCTTATTTATACGTGTTCCGACGCCCTACGTTTCATTAGTACAAATTGTTGGGAGTCTTTAGAGCTGCTCTATGCTGTTCGATGATGTTTGGAAATTCGACGTTTTCTTCGGGAGCCGGGTTTTTTTTTTTTTTTTTTTTATATTTCGAACGAAATTCTGTCAACTAACGTTTTTTATTGTGTGGGATAAAGGCATATCCCTTATTTCTGTTCCCTATAAACAGACGACAGACCCAATTACTGTGGCTTTTTATATTAATTACTGTAGTAGGAAACTAACGAATCGGTTATCATAAATTATATGCTATGTTGTTTTTTTAATTAACATTCAGAACATTTAGAAAGGGTTTTAGCTGTGAAACTTTTGTTCTTTTGACAAAAAATCTACTACAGGCACAGCAATTGAGGCATTTGCCCTGCGTAAGAAAATTTGAAAGTAATAATTTTAAAACGTATGCCTTCTTTATAATCTATATTTATTGTATTGATGTTCAGAAAACAGTTACGGTAAAAATTTAAATACATAAAAATATGATTTTATACAAAATAAAGTATGGATTCTACAAAAATTATAGAAAATTAATTGGAATATATTTTTATTTTTAACTTTTAATCAAATATTTGTACATATTATTAAATTCTTTACAACTCGTAAGTACAATATATACCTTACTTAATATTAATAAAATAATTTTTAAGAATTTAATTAAAACGTACCTCACGATGAATTGAGTTCGCGTATTTCTTTGTACAGTGCAAAAATGATTAACTTGGTGAAAAAACTAATTTTGAATAACTTTAAAGAATTTTCAAGTCTTAATTTTCTTGAAAAATACTAGTTTTTGTAATAAAATTTACGGGAAAATACTACGGTCAGAGTTTTTGAGCTTTTTGGATAGCGATTTATTTTTCTCTTCTATCCGAATGTTAATAGCCATTCAGAAAAAAATTGACCAAGGTTCTGGGCGCAAACAAGCACAGTGAATGGTCTTTTGAATAGAATGCTTGCGAAGTTTCATATTTAGCAATCAAAACAAATTCTTTTCGTATTGATTTACTAAAATATCAAATGTACATATGTAAGCCAATATAGCTACGAACCAATTTCCGAAGAATCGAACATTCATACTGCATCGTTAACCTCCAGCTCATATTATAATTAAATTTGTAGGAAAAAAAATAAATCTCGGGTAAAAAAGCTTTAGGGTCCTTTATCCACGCTTTGATCGCGGCAAAAGAGCCAATTACCACGGAATTATCGAACGTCAGCTGATGCCTTAAAGAGAAATAAAAAATACTAATCAAATTTCAATCTTCAAGTACGCATGTGAGCGATTCTATAGTTTCCACTTTAAGCTTCGGTGCAGTTGCAACCTTTTGTGTAAGTATCTTATAACAAAATTTCAAATACAGTGCTCTCGATAGTTTAAAGTTTCATTATACCTATAATGCAACGAATTAAGAAAATCAGCTTCGACAGGTATGACCCTCGAAGAGAAAATTTGATTTCGTGGAATTTGAATTGCTCGCACCGTGTACATTATTGTGCCTAATCGGTTTTAAAAAATTCAATTAATACGAAAGGTTGGGAAAAGCGAGGCACGCGCGATTCAAGCCAACGATATGCAGCACGCGAATGAAAGGGCATTTTCATCCTTCTTTGACTCGAAAAGTGCTCCACTTTCCCCGCTGTAACCCATCCCTTTCGCCCTTTCCTAGCTGAGTGTCACTACCTACCATATTCACTCGTCTTCTGTCTCTTGCTCTCTGACTGGCTTGCTTTCAACCAAGTAAAAAGAGAGAGAATGTGTGTGTGTGTGTGTGTGTGTGTGTGTGCTTTGTGTGTGTTTGAGAGAGAAAGAGAGAGTGAGCGAATTTTCTGAAGTGCCCGCACTGGGCATACTCTCTCTCTCTCTCTCTCTCTCTCTCCTCTATGCATGCTTTCTGTATGACAGAGTAGAGGCACTGAGCGTCAACGCAGACGAAGACTGGAGAAGAATGGAACGGACGGAAGAGATAAAAACTATGCGTGAGCGGAAAGAGCGAACGAGAGAGAGGAGAGAGAGAGAGAGAGCAAGAGAGAGAGAGAGAAAGAGAGAGAGAGAGAGAAAAGAGGAGAGGAGCAGATTCCTTCCCCATGCATGCGTGTCATTGCGGAAGCCTGGCAGCACTTGTTTACGGTAGAGAGAAAGAAAGAGAGAAGGCTCAGCTCTCAAGTAGCGTCAGTTGAGGTTGCACACGAGAAAGCGTATCTGTGTGTGCGCGCGCGAGTGTGGGAGGTGAAGAGCGAGCGAGATGGACACAGAGACTGACAAGCGAGGCGTGCAGCATTAGGGAAAGTAAAACGATCGATAGATCTGTCTGACGAGCCGCACTACATATATATATATATACATGTATAGTCTCGGCTTGTGTGGTGCTCCTATATACGACTATATATAGTAGAACGCGAAATTTAATGCTGAACGTACGAGCTGTGATGGCAGTTTTGGAGTCGGGGGAGGAGCGGGGGAAGAGGAGGAGGAATGGAG
Source organism: Megastigmus stigmatizans (assembly GCA_900490015.1). Lineage (NCBI taxonomy): Eukaryota > Metazoa > Arthropoda > Insecta > Hymenoptera > Megastigmidae > Megastigmus > Megastigmus stigmatizans. Next base: position 7,159 of record UELV01097828.1, on the reverse strand, counting down.
GGGACAGTTTGAGAGGCTGATTGATTAAATAATCGTGGAGGAGCGCGCGCCTGTGTGTCGGCGGCGAGATGGTGAAGGAATGGAGAGATGTAGAAAGAAAGAGAGAGAGAGAGAGAGAGAGAGAGAGAGAGACACTCACACGCACATACGAAGAGATGGAGATGGATAATACAGTGGAATTGTATACGCGTAGACAATCGCGGCGCGTCTCCCCCTTTTTTTTTGATCCACGCTACTATATTTTCCTCGTCTTTATTATACGCGACCTCGAGGTCCTTCTCAGTAAGCAGCGAAAACAACTATTGTGCGTTCAGAGTAGATGAAAAACACACTCCTTGTTCGCGAGGCATTAACAAAAGCGCGCAAAAGTTATTAACCCCCATGCGCACTGGGCAAACAAACTGGGTCGTCGTTGAAGCGAGCAAAATCTCATTTCCCCGAATATTTTTTTTTTGCTGAAATTAAAATTTTTGAATCCACGCCGTCGTAGGAGACGCGCGAATAACACGCACACACGATCGCATCTAAAATGTTTTTGCACATAATTAAATTTTCTGGCGTCTCGGAGCTTCTGTTCGCGCTTTGTTGTGAATAAATTGGCATAGATGGCGTAGTGTATGTGTTTCTGCGAGTTTTATTTAAACGGAAATATTTTTAGTAAAGATAACAATTAATTCTTAAACATGTTAATCATTAAATCATTAAGTTAATACATAGTATATTTATATCAAATTAAAAGACAAAATATATTACAAAGCAATAAACGCACTTATTTTTCGATACTTAACTTTTCTTTCACCAAGTGTGTGGATCAAAATATATTCATATAAATTAAATTAAATTTTTTCTTTTTGAAATTTCAAGCATAAAATGTATATTAAAAACTGTGGGGGGGGAGGGGGAGGCATTTCATATTAATGCAGGAATTCATTAGTTAATACTTGAGCGAGAATTCGTTTCAGAATTTTATTGAAATCTCTGACTTTTACAATTTCAATATTTGCATAAAAGAAAAAAATTTTGTTTTTGAGATTATCATGTATAGTAACTATATCATTACTATTATAATATTTGAAAAATATTCGAATAATGTGTACATTCTTTGAAACGTGGAAATAAAGTAATGCTGAGAAAAATATTGATAAATAAAAGGATGATTTTCGAAATCGATTTATCAATACCAGCCGGAACTTTTCCGAAAAACACTTCCATTAGAATACGAAACTTACGTGCGAGTAAGGCGGTGCTGAACATCTTGTTAAAATTGATAGGACGAAAATCGCTGGGCAGTTTATACGAGTATAGAGTACATCGATATCCTGAATGCGAACGTGATATAAGCCTCCTCTTGTTGAAAAAGCTCTGCGCAAGAATTCAATAGAAAGTAACGTGAGTTATGTAGCCTTTGATTCCGGACCTACACGGTTTTGTACGACTTTGTAAGAGGGCTTTACAATAGGCTCGCAGTTATCGTGGCTGTCTATCTCGTGTAATGCTTCTTTTTCTACTCCAAAGTGAAAATCAACACGGAGATAAAGGATAAAATGTTTGAGATAATTATTTTAATTCAAGTAGTGAAACAATAAGATTTCTGGGTAACGTTCAAAACAGTTTATTTACTGAAGTCTACGGTTTAGCTTTGATAAGCAAAGTTCAAACAATTTGACTTGCGCTTATAGTGAAAGTTTTTAATTGAATTATCAATTTTACAAAAGGGCATATTTCTACTCAAATGGATTAAAAATCAACAGCGAGTAATTATTATAAGTAATTAATTACAGCACAAATAGTGTTCTATTAATACGATCTCAGAACTATATATATATAGTTCTTTTATTTAATGTTCCATAAGTATTATATATATATACTTATGGAACATTAATAAAACGTATAATGTAAAGATATTTATTATTTTGTTCTAAATAGTTATTATTATTTCTCCAAGAAATTTTCACACTGGAATAAATAAATGTCATCAGATTGAACAGAATATTTTTCTTTGCTTTTGTTTTATCTAGCATAATCCTAATTGAATATAAGTCTTAATTACAAATAAGGTCGCGAATTTACGAAAATAGAAATTAATTTTGAAAAGTTTCCTCTTGACTAACAAATTCGTCAGTCGTCTTGGGTATCGTATAATGAAGTTCAAAATAGCGTCTTAATTCGGTTTTATACCCTGTGGAATCTCTTAACTTGTGAGAGTCGTGTGCATACCCGGTACTTATTCAATTTCAAGCCCTACTTTTGCAGCACATTTGCTTAGCTGTGTAGTTACTAAGCACTGAAGAAGATTGAGGTTCGCTAAAAACCAGAGGCTTTGATGATTCGCTGCAGGAAAGGTGTGGCGCATAGTAAGTGCGAATAGAAGCTTATTGGATGATAGCTTAGATGGTAGGACGGCTGAAATGTGAATGTAGCTTTTTAAATTATTAGCAGCATATATATTGTCTTGTAAGAAATGTAATATTTTTCCTTATTATTTATTGCGAAATTAAAATGAAATGTTACACGGTTAATTTTTCCGAGTAAAACATTTATTCACTTCCATTTAAAGGAGGATGGCCACGAGATTGGAGTAAAAATTAGTGTCTAGGGGCATCATACGAAAACATTGTTATTATTTAGAACATCAAAGGATATTGAATTTAAAAAAAATGTGGCCCCCTTACTTGAAGGGAAAGCTAAAAATCAACTTGGCCTTTTTTCATACATTTCCCTTCAAATGAAGGAGTTAAATTTTTTAAATTAAATGTCTTTTCATACTTTAAACGATAGTGCAAATTTCTTACATTGCCCTTACATTTCTGTTAAAGGCAAGTATGGGCTTCTTTGGCTATATTTCGTCAAATTTAAAAAGTACAGAAATGCCTTAGACTGCGGATGAGTTTTCGCTCGTGGATTCTTGGCCGAGAAAGTGTAAGCGATCGATTGACGAAAATGTTAAAAATTAAATGGAAATCAGAAGTATCCTTGGAAATTGCAATCCACTTTTACGCTCCAACTCGAAAACATCGGAGTGTAATAATCATTAGCTGTTGGTAGTATTAAAATAAAAGCCGGCAAGAGATCACAAATCGCGTAAAAGGAGGGAAATAGAGGTAGAGTAGCAAGAGGGAGAGAGTTGGCGAGAGATAAAAGAAAGCTTAGAACACTCGGAGCTGGACTTGCTCGCGCTCGCCCACAACATCCCAGCTTCGCTAATTGGAACTGTCAGATGCAATTACTGCAGGGTTCGGCGCGTCAAGCCACGTCTACGTGTTATGAAGCGGGTATCCGACCACTCGAGTTGCTCTCTCTCTCTTGCATCGATGGGTGATAATTTCACCTCTTAATCTTCTCATCGATTCTACAGCTGCTAGCTCCGATTGCCTTAACAATAATTGCGTTTGTGAATTTCTAGTTGTGAACGCGCGGAGGGGGTCGGGTGCTAAAATACGAATGAGACTCGACTTGCGGTGTATTATACACGTTATTTGTTTGCTATGCAGACACGTGCGCAATCTGATTTAGCCGAGCAGTTGATTTTATCGAATATTATTAATTCCTCGTGATTCAAATTACGATGAATTATGATGAAAACCACTTTGAAGCTATTTTCAAAAATTGATTCTACCACTCGGTTACACTTTAAATTGTCAATCAATATGACTCAAGAGAATATTTGAACTTCGATTTAATAAGATACAGATCGGCGGTTAATGTTATCATACTGATAGCTTATTTTATTTTTTTTTTTTGACGATCCCCGGGAACTCAATTCTAGATAGGTAGATTTTTTCTAGCAAAACAATTTTGATAGGCTTTATTGATTTAAGAAAAGTTTAAGATATTTAATTTTAGAATCTAATACTTTAACATGGAAAGTATATGCTCAATAGCATATTTTATATACAATTCTTTAAAAAACTAGTATGTCATACTAGACTTAAAAGCAATAGACACGTAAAAAATGATCAGAACCTGAACAGAAAAAAAATTGGTTACCCCAATTAAGTATTTGGTTACATATGGCGTGAACAGTTAACATAGTACAGTAAACTATGGATCGTTAGTTTTTGTAACTATATTATTGATGCTTCATTTAACAAAAGTAGTCTTTATCGATACAACCGAGTATATCAGTTATGACAACTAATTTCGAATTTAACTTAAACTTGGTTACCACTTCAAAGATACTGCAATTTAAAGATGTGCTATAATGTTACAAGTATATCTATATTGCGGTACTGTCTGTACAAAAGTGGATGTTACACTTCGTTTATTTGTATATGTATATGATTTGAACACACATCTATACATAAGCGCAAGTACACGTCGGAAAAATAATTTAAGTGCTATAAGGCTGGCTTGGGCATTTTAATCATCGCATTCGTGTTTTTCTGCTTAATTTTAGATGGCTGACCGGCGAGTGGAGTAAATGCAGCGTGTCCTGCGGCGGTGGTTCGAGGAGCCGCGCGGTTATCTGCATCGAGGAGAACGGCAACGCCACTAGCAAGGTGAGCACGAAGGCAACGTCTAGTTCGCCTTAAAAAAGCTAAAAAAAAAAGGGACAGAGGAGCACACGGGACGAAACACGGCGAATTGCTCCGTATATACGGCCGCGCGCATCCCCGACGCACGCCTGAATAAATAACGGGACTGCGAGAAACGCTTCCATTCTCATCATAAGTAACAAACTGCGAGAGTGAAAGAGAGAGAGAGAGGGAGAGGGGGAGAGAAATAGACGAAAGTAGCGCATAGTTTAAGCAGACCAGTGCCCAGAAAGGTTTAATTAAAAGAGTTTTTATCCCCTCGTCGAGAGTAGGAATTAAGCGCGAGGAAATGACTGCTGAAGTATTCCGAGTCAAATAGCGGAGCGTAAGGAGATTCCTTACGGTAACTTTATACAGGGTCCAGAAGCGCAAGGAGAGTTGTTGATTAGCAGGGAAATCAGAACACCAACCGCGGCGATACTCGTCTTTGCATGGATTTTCTCCTCTATAGATGTAGAGTTTATTATCGTGAATGATTTTGGTGATCGGTATTATATAACGGCGACAGCCAATCGACCTATGTATTCCGTAATCTTATCTCGACCTGGATTTATATTCAAATTCTCTAATTAGCTGCGCGGATCTTATTCGATCCGAAACTTTGAAGTACGTTGATACTTTTAATTGTTGTTTAAGAATTATGCAAACTACAGCTTGCGAGATGTAAAAAGTTAGACTAACGAGTTATAAAAGAGTAAGGATTTTTGTCCTATATAGTTGTTGCACTATAGTGCCAAATTTTTGTTTTAAGAAAAAAATAAAGAAAAAGCTCGAGAGAATAGTTTTTAATTGAAAAGTTTTCTTGCGCTTCGCAAACATAATGTAAATCACGCTAAAATCGATTATTCAAGCTTATGTTAAAGAATTGCAAAAGTTTTAATTTAAACATATTTTTAAGCGTAATTAAAGTTTAAGGAATGTTAATTATTCAAGTATGCAGGAAACATAAAAGTTTGTGAATAACAAATTCTGAATTCCATGTACAAAAACAGTTATTGCGGAATACAACTATGTTGAATTTGTTTGTACTCTAGTTATATATTTGTTAAACCATAATAAATACTAAATCATGTTTTAACGAAATTCAAAAAAATCCTACTCGTGTAATGTACAATGAAAAATTGTTTGCTTATAAAAACTGAAAATAAACTAGTCTTGGATCCATAAATTTACTTTTTCGGATTAATTTCATTGAAAGGTGCCATTGACCCTACACTTTTTTTTTGCGCGAAGAGAGAAAAACCATCAAATACAAAGTCTAAAGCAATTCTTTTTGTTCTGTCGCAGCTACCGGATTACAAGTGCAGCGCCAGCCACAAACCAAAGTATCAGGAGATCTGCAATGTCTTCTCCTGTCCTATGTGGGAAGCCGGGGAGTGGAGCTCGGTAAGTACATGTAGAACAATTTCGTTTATTTCGAGCATGAGCGAAGCACCCCGTCGTCGCTTCAAGGGGGACGACTATATATATATATAAACGCAGAAAGAGAGGAAGAGGAGAGAAGTGCGTGAAAATTCAAGTGGTGGAAAAAGCCTCGCTCGAATATATATATATATGTGTACATATCCGTTCGACAATAAGATAGAAAAAGGTCGAAGGCTAAAAGCAAGCGCGGGGAGGCCTCGTGTTGCTTTGCCTCTTCCTTCTCGGTGCATAAAATCCGATTTGCCTTTCCGACTATATTTCTCTCTTTCACCCACCCACATACACATACGCGGATAAAGACACTCTCTCACTCCGTATCACCCGTCGGACGATTTCGCTGCGGAGAAAAGAAGAAACGTTTTGGGAAATTTACTTTCTAGATCACGAAAATAGAAAGAAAAATGATTCGCTGAAAGACTCACTGCATCTATGACCATTCTCTTCCTCTCTCTCTCTCTCTCTCTCTCTCTCTCTCTCTCTCTCTTACTCTCTCTACTACACTTCGTTTTAACTATGCTCACTCCGACTCTCATTGTGTATTCGTATATACTTTCATTGTTTTCTTTCCTCTGTTTTAACGGACTGTGCTATTTTTCTTTGGTTTTTCGTGTCGCTTTTTCTTTGAAAAATTCTATTCATGAAGTTGGATTAAAAGTGTATCCACGAGAGGAGATTCTTTTTAAGGTTTTGGATTTCTCCGTCTCCGGTTTCCATTGAAATGTGTATTAACCCATTAACGTCGAAGTCGACACTTTTTTCACCAGTTTTTCAGAGCTCTCTAGATAGGGTAAATTTGAACCTAAAAAATTTTTAATACATGAAATTTATAGATTTTTCATTTATCTTTCGAATGGTGAGATTCAAAATATAAAAAAATAATATTTTATTACTCAAAAATGAAATTTAAGTGTAAAAAAACACCGAAAAAAGAATTTTTTTTTTATTAGATTTTTTACCAACTTTCCGTTATGCAATCATCTTGAAACCAATTTAGATGGTGCCGGGAATATCTGAACTTTGAGAAAACGTGTTCGGAAAGTTAATTTTGTTATCTACATGATTTAAAATGGCGTCCAAAGTGAAAATTGTTACTAAATATCTTTAGGACGCTTTAACTAATAAACTTTTAACTTTTTGAAAAAAATACTAAGAACAAAAAGTGCGTATAATTCATCAAAGAACACAATATAATTTTTTTC
>UELV01097827.1:0-15560 GCA_900490015.1 Megastigmus stigmatizans | reverse complement strand
CACACACACACACACACACACACACACACACACTAACCGAGGAGAAAATCTTCTTTCCCAGAACCGATAAATCAGCAATTTCCTCGCGCATATACATAACGCACACACACACACACGAAAATTTCATCGGTTGCGCAATCGGGAATGACGCGCTCGCACGCGGCTGTGTGCATAGGTTTTCAAAGCTAATGCGGAATGGGTGAGTCCGTGAAAACGAAAGTTTCCGGATCGAAGTAACGACGATGACGACGAGGAGGGAAGAGGAGGAGGAGGTAGAGGTGCTCAAGGGGAAGTACACGCGAGCGAGGAAGATATGTATGCACGCTCGGCTTACGTTTCCTCGTGGCTTTTCCATTTCGGCGTCGAGACGCTTCCGTAATTCTCGATCGACTCGTTCGTGTAGATGTTGACGTTGCTGCTGGTCTTGGATGTCATGTCTGTAGACACCGTCTTGGGGTGTTTGTGCCTCAGGTGCGCGTGCACTATCTCCTCGATCAGGTACATGATGAAAAATCTGAAATCATACAGCATGCCGGTGAAACGATCGTTAACGAGCTGGACGATTTGTTGTTTCGAAGGAGTGAAAATTATTATAGTCATCGATCCCAATAATGCTTTCTTATTCCAGTCTCGCAAAAAAAAAAGATCTTGCAAACCGCGTTTCTGTACTTTTCCTCGCGCGCTTTTTACGGTATAGACTTTTTACGGAATAAAAGTCAAACTATATGCATATGGGAAACGATGATCATTGGTTTATATATATTGCTTTCTTTGAGATTTCTTACCCTGTGCAACAGAAGACTTTGGCTAGATTAAAGTTGAGATGCGGAAAGGCTCCTTCCTCCATTAGGTGCTCCACGCCCTCCTCGACTTCTGGTAGCATGTGCAGGAAGGTCGTACATAGTAGTACACCACCGCCGAATCCTAGCAGCAGACTCACATACTTGAATGATCTGCAATTACAGTTTGACAAAGTCAATTATTTAAATAGCCTCGAGAATTGAACAAATTCATTTTATCCACGAAATACCGATTTGAGTTTGAAATATTTTAGTAACTTTTATTATTTAATATTAATGGATTGGTCAACTGCAGTAATTAATATTTATTACGTGGCTGATTATTTGTATGAGAAATGTTTTATAATAATTTTCCAAGATTTAAAAGCATAAATTACAATTTCTAAAATTAAAACTTGAGTATAGGTATAGTATATTTTAGTATTATTAATATATTATTTGGATGCAGTCGCTCGTATTTACAGATGCGTTCATGACTACTGAGATTAACAAATATTTATAATAGCCGATGAGACATAATAATTTTAAAAATAGAAGACGCATGCGAAGCCCAAAGTAGAATTATATCGCAAAAGTAATATTTAAAGCATTATATTGGAACTAATTATTGCGTAAGACAATTTTCAGTTGTAAATAGCGATTAGTTACGGTTTTCTAAGTACTATTGATTAAAGATCAAAATGAAGAAAAAAGAAACGACTTGAAACATGTGCAAATAATACACAATCAATTAATTAAAATACATCTATCGCGATCGATATCAATAAATATTTTGAGATATATTTTCACAATACAATTAGGGCGGCACATTTTCTTATTTCCTTAATTTCGCGAACAATGGCGAAACAATAATTACGATAAATCGAGAAGTATGAAGCGGATAGATTGGGTAAAAATTAATAATATTATTCTGAAATATAAGCATGAAATTCATAATCGGCGTAGAGAATGATTATAGGGAAAGTTGCGCCATTAAACAAGAAGATACCAATAAAGTATCGGGCAGTAGGTAATGCTTGTTTTATTGCCGCGAAATTGACGAGAAAACAATAGTTGCGCGTTGTTCGCTGAAACTTATTATTTTTAACGTTGGCGTTAACTTTTTTTCTAAACTATAATTTCCGTCCCCGTTTTTACTCGCGCGAAACAATATAATTATTTAATACACAATAGTATTTTCAGTATACTTTTGCATTACGATTCGAAAACATGAGAAATTCCTCTTATCTCTAATTTGCATATATTCCACATGAGGTTTCATCAATTTATTGGAAGCGTGAAAGAATGCGAGACAAATTTTGTAAGTATACACAAAAAGTGCAAATATACATGTTAAACATGTACGATAATAGCTGCCGATCCTTGACTTTGTTTATGCATGTGTCCAACCGAACCCGATTATATTCTACTAGGGCTGTACATTTCTCAAATATTCCGTGTAAAATTTTAAGAAAACAAGTCGTATTTTAATTTTGTGCACATTGAAGAGTGCGATATATTTTTACTTGAAATTATTATTCACGTATTGCACGAATACATCGGTCGTGAATCACATTAAACTCAAACCTGTAAAAGGCGATCGAGTCGCTTCCATAAAGAATTTCATCGCAATAAAGCCTAACGCCAATTAATTTTCTCGTGCCACTCGATGAGTCTTCAGAGATTATATCCCGTTAAAAATAAAAGAAAAAAAAAAAAAAAAAACAGAAGAACTACCAACTGCTCAGAAGTTTTTCCATTTCCTAAGAATGTTTAACTGAAAATAAAATGTTTGCCTCGCTATACATTACTTCCTCATTCATAGCGAGCGTGAAACTAGTAATTAACATTTAAATGTAAAAAATTTTAAGATTCTTTTTTATATTTGTAGTTTTGTTATTACAAATTGCGCTCTTACGAAGTGTTTGCACGAGCTGTAAAAACATATTTCTCAGTCTGGTCTATGTAAAACGGATGCACGAAATTGGCGATAAAGCGACAGTAGGGAATTCACGCCACCAATATCAACAGATCTATCGATATATCGTAAATTCGATGTAACGAATAACATACCTAGGATTGACGACCTGCTCTGTGGAGACGATCTTGAAGCATTTGGCCACCTGCATGGGTATGATGCCCATGCATATGCTGACGAGACAGAGCGTGACCATGGTGACGGTTTTGGCGGTGAGGACAGAGCCGACGTCCGTCTCGCCCTCCTCGTGCTCGTGACTGTGGTCGTGGCCGTGGAAGTGGTGCAGGTGGCCATGATGCTCATCTTCGGTCGCGTTCAGCACCTCCGCGGCTTTAGTCGCGATAATGTGCATCAGATCGGGAGAGTTCTGCTCGTTAATGTGCATCTTGGCGGCTGGTCAACTGTGGCAAACCAGATCAAGGATATTGGAATTAAGCTCGATTTGTTTCTTTCTTTTTTTTTTCTTTTTTTTTGGTATACACGTGTATGTATTGGCACTTTGGGCGAACGTTTACTGCACTATTGGATTGATATTTTTCTTTTTCAACGAGTCGATGATTGCACGCTATATCTTTATTGGTGGTAAGGAGGTAATTGGGGCTCGAGATATTTTTGCGATTGCCCAAACTTTGAAAATGTTTATTATGTTATTTAGAGAGGAATATTGATCGAATCTTTGGGAACTATAGGAGAAAAAGTGGTTTGTATGCTGGAAGTATCCAGGCTGATCGCAACGAACACTTTCAGAATACTGAACGCTTGTTAACGTATGCGCGTAAAAAAATGTGTGCCTCCGGAAATCCAAATTCTGTTACTACGTCCAAATCTTTAACAGTAAAGGAAAATAGTTGCACCGTAAGCGAGTCAGATTGCAGGGAGAATCGTTTTGATTCGAATCGAGTAACTATTTACTTTTAATTTTAAAGATTTAGTTTTAATGTTATAGAAAAAAAGATTTTGAAATAACTCTTACATTTAAAGTGCGTAAATGCAGGTCGTGTAAAATACGAGAACTTTATTTTAAGCCAATTGACACGATAAAGAACACGATTCATTAGATCGGAAAAGGACTTAATTAATTTACCTTGGCAAAAAAAAGTAAGATCTGCTTAAATAGCTTATCCTCTTACAGATTCCCTTTCCATCGCAATCGAATGGAACAAAAGTCGTCGCAACAAAAAAATCAATCTTCCAAATGCACACACTAACGCACAAAAAAGAAATACAATTAACACTACGATCGAATTTCACGGCGAATCTCGCACGCTGCGACAATCGCGAGAAGGCGAGGAACAAAAAAAAGAGCGCGAAAAATTCACCAGATCAATGAAGCGTACACCGTCCATCGTCGCACCAAATACAAAGCCGATTAAAACAGTCTAAGGACAGAAGTTCTCGATTGAGCATATATATATGTAACAACTCGCGGCGGATTATGTTGAAGACTGTCGCGCCTTTAATAAAATCGAACTCGGGCAGCGGTAAGTAAGCGACGACATCGGCACTCGCCTATATAATACACGGTCAAACAACATTATTGTCGTCGACACATACGATATGTACACGCAATGCGCGAGGCTCTCGAGAGAGTACAAACTCGAGCAGATAAGCGCCGGGAGACACTCGATTGTTGTACGCTGAAATTTTGGCGCCCGCCGTGATTATCGCGTTAATATATAACGACCAGCTCACCTGGATCTTAAGACACGTTTCGAATCATCGCTTTGTGAATTGCGTTACCCGATGATAGCCACCGACGGGCTTTGTGACATTGCGGCAAATATATTCGCTTCTTTTTTTTTTTAAGCGAAATCCGATGTAATCGTAATATCGGCCTTGAATTAGGCGTATTCGTTAATCAAATCAGAGATTGGTCTGGTTATTTTCTGTATATATTATTTCATATACGTTAACGCGATGTTAATAAGGCCGGTGATTCTACTTCTTCTTATCGTCTTACCGGAATGCCTATTATCAATCTAATCGATCGTTTCATTTTTGTACATAATTAAATTAACGCGGTACACGTTGCGAAATAACGTTAGATTTTACCGACTCTAAGAACAAAGCACATTTTTTACCGTCACTGATCATTGATCGATTCATAATATATTCAAATATCGCGCGAAACAATCGAGCGTGCGAAAAATAAACCAATGTACAAAAAGTGCAGTTCAACTATATAGCGCGCGCACACACACATACACACACACAAAAAAAAGGCAGGATAGAATGTGTATAATAAAAATATGAAAACTATATAATGGTACCTATCGGTGATGTGAAGCGTAAGAGAGCACTTGTTATAAGTGACAAGAAAAAAAGAAGCAAAAAAAAAGAAGTTATATATATATATATGTGTATACAGGCGGAGAGCGTGTGGTACCTGTCTTCGCGCGCGGCTTTTTAGGCTCGTACTCGTCGTTCGCGCCGCTCTACGCCGCCTAATATAACTTTAACGGGGCGATATTGCAAGACGCTGACAACGACGACGACGACGACGACGCGATATACACTCGCACACACACAGAGACACTGACACGCGCTCGTAGCAGCAGAGCAGCGGCAGCAGCAGCAGCCTCGCGGAGTATTACGGTGGGGAAGGTAAAAAGACCGTCACTTCGTGGCTGCTGCTGCTCTGCACAGGGGAAGGGAGAGAGTTGGAGAAAGAGAGACGGAGAGAGTCCGGTTCGTAGGAAGGTAACGAAATAAAAAAAAAAGTGAGAGAGAGAGAGAGAGACGTCGTCGCGGCGCACAACGACTCTCTCGTCGGTTCGGAACTTTAAGTGGCTTCCGTTAACGACTTAGGCTAGCGCGTCTATTGAGATCCGCGAAGTCTATCTCTATTGCTGCAGGACACAATGGGAATATGTGCGATGCGCGGGGAATAACCGGGGGAATACCCGCGACTCGCATTTCAATGGAACCGACGTCTTTCCTTGGACGACTTTGCGCTCTTTCCACCCTTTCGACTTGGACATAACGAATATATATGTTTTCGGCTGTTATACAATGTTTGAAAAATTATCTGTGCAGCGGACGTGTGTATATGATTATTCAAATGACTGCACAGCGCACAGATTAATTTGCGCAGATATACATATATATAAATAGACCGTACTGCTGCCCCAATTCTTTGGGTTCAAGTATATACGGCAGCGCGGCTATTTTTGTTGCGCGCGCGTGGTGAAAAGATTCCCGCGAAACTGAAAATATAACGAGACTCTGTACCTGGCCAGCATTAGGTTTACAGTCTCGCGAAAAAAAAGAGTAACCACAACGAGATTAATTTCAATACTTGGAACTGGTGCACCGGCAAAACAATAAATCCTTCTCCAGTCCGCGTGCAGAATGTAGATTCTTTTATTATTATAGCCAAAGGATCTGGCGACAACGCGTTGTATCTACGTTTTTTTTTTCTTCTCCTCGCCCCGAACGATTAGTCTTTTAATCGGAGCGCGAAATATCGTTTAGAAAGGGAATCGCGACAAAGGCTGCACGAACACGGTGTTACGGTTTAAACGCACGGCCACGCACTGATTTCGCTCGCGACGAGCCTATACTCTGTCACCGTTATACCAGATTCGTGCGTGTGGGCGTCTTATATATATATATAGTGTCCCTCGAGTGTACGAAATATTTAGAGTTTCGGGGACAAGTGGATGCATGCGTGCATGAATGCCGCAACTGGAAATTGCGCAAATGGGGAAAAGCGTCTGCGCGTCGCGATTTTATACAGCATCCGCTTGATTAGTCGCTGGTGTTATTTTTCTTTTCCAATACGCGTTCGGGGGAGAATGAAGATGTTGGATCGATCGCGATTTGTAGGCGTGATTTATTCTTGGTTGTGCTGGCACACGGAAACATTGTTTTTTTTTTAACGCCGTCATATTTTTTATGTAGACGGTGCTTAAAGTCGCAATTTTTCATATTTATGCGCAAGAGAGAACTTGTACATTTATAGCTGTTGGTCGCTGCTGATGAACGCGCTCTTGTGTGCAAAACGCTTTTTATGTTTGCTGATGCATTATTCGAGATGGCGAGTGTTTTGTTTTTCTACTTTCAGTCAAAATTAGATTTATGCATTTGTTAATTTGTGTTTTAGCACGTTCCCTATTGTTTATATCGTCGTTTTAATGCATATCTGAGTAATGCGTTAGGATAGATTAGTCGAAGGTTCCAATACGATTGGTTCACGTTTCGTGACTCATTGCATGAATACAAAATAAATAATTTTACAAGTCGTTGTGAAAAGAAAAAAAAACAGATATATTTTTTCTTGATTTTCACGAAGAATATCGAAGGTGCGATACTTGAGCAGTGAGAGTATCAACGCAAGCTCTTAGGTCCCGGATTAAGCGATAAGTAGCGTTAAACACAGCTTTGCATATCCTGCTATAAAACAAAATAAAACGATAATATTTCGTGCTGGTCCCGTGTCTTTTGTCGGAATATCTTCATCGTGTAGCTCGTCGCCACTTGGCTAGACCTGAAAAAGTCATTTACAAAGCCAATCATCGACTGTATAATATCTTATCGTCCTAATAACGTCTACGAGTAGTTAAGATTCTCGTACCGATAGACTTCGCGTTATACACCTAAGCGTTGCGGACACGATAGAAATTGTAATCGCGACAAATAAGCCATACAACGGCATCAAACCAATCAAATATTTGCCGATGCTATCTGCTCCCGACCAAACTACTTAGGCATATCGCTTTGTGCCTAAGGCTTATAACCCGCGAAAATATGTGCGTCGCGCTCAGAGTTTGACCGATAAAAGGCTTACTCTGGCTATTAGTCGGTTTTCCGCGAGCAAACGCACGATTGACGCAAAAGGGAGGCTCTCTCTCTCTTTCTTTCCTTTAACGACGTGTTAATTGTTCGGTATAACGCAAACCGCAAACATGAGCGAGTCTCTGCGTTCGGCATTACACCTGAGCCGGATAAGCATCTTCCTTATTTTGTTTTTGATACGCTACGAATGGAATTGATTCTGGCTAATCGGCCGTAGATCTGTCCGTAGCTTATCTGTTTATTCTTTCCTCGAGCCTCAAGCCTAGGCCTGATAAGATGTCGCAGCCTTGGAGGCTTCAGGCTTCGGTTTCACATTATATGCGATCGCTTATCTATCTCGGCTCGCACTCGTTGATAATGAAATACTTTTGGTCGACGATTTTTTCGCTTGCCTTCGATATTCATGCTATTATGGATGATTTATTTGCGCGTGCAGCAGCTCGACTTGCGCGATATATATAAGTTAACCTATTTTGTTCGGTTTCCGATCGAGTGTACATATTATAGATAATGATTAATTGCGAAATTATACGAGAGTAGTATTTACCTACTTGACAGAATATATGCTATTTGATAGGAGCTCGTTATGCTTTGTTTGTCGTTAGGTTTTTGAGTGCGGGTTTCCATCGCGGCGCCGCACTTCTATATCGCATTGCGAAACAACACGAACATTAAGTATCTAAGTACTTATATGTATATAGATGTTTGCTTGAAAATGTAATTAATCTGGATTGAATTGAATTTGACGATTGACGTACATCATTGTATTATTATAATTTCCAATATATTTCTTTTTTATATTATTCAATTTAAAATAAATGAATGTACAACTACCTAAGTTTTCGAATTCGAATACATACAATTCACATGTTCGGTTGTTTTGATTCTAATAACCGGTTACAGACATACTAGTCAGCAATCGCGTACGATTGGATCTTTGAAATTTTTTCTCACCCCAAAAAAACCACTTGTAATCTCTCGAATCAGCGTACGAATCTTTCCCAAGTGTACGCGTCAGCTGTCTAATTATTATAGCATTATACGAACTTCTCAAACGTTGCGTATGAAATTACAGAAAAAAAAGATAGAAGGAGCTGTATCATTGAGTCAGTTGCGCACGAGTTCTAGGCAAGTCGATGAATTTTCAGTTCCTCGTCTCGTTATATACTTACGTTGCCTCGACACGAACGCGTTTTACAAATGTGTGGTGATCAGGCCCGCACGTGGGTTAATAATAATATCGCGATCTGCTATAACGTATCTCTTACCTTCTGCTGCACACACTCGAATCAATATTTATAAATATCGCGCGCGTTATTTTTATAAGTAATCAATCGTTGGTTTATTTATTGACGTCGATTCCAGTGCAATCGGTCTAATTTAAATAAAGCTTTCCTATCAAGCAGATTTCAATTCATTAACAAACAATGTGGCACTGTAAGATACTCTCATTTCTCGTATTATTTAAAGCCAATAAGCTTACCACCAATATTGTTTCCAAAGATTAATTTTATAACTCATCGTTTAGTTTTCCGCAAATAAAGAATCTGTAAAGTAAATAGTCTGGAAAGTCTCACGGACTTTCCACCATTCATTCCTTCGAATTCTAATTAAAAGCAGGCAAAAAGGACTTACTTCCAATATAATTTATTGGCTTTCCGCTTGTATATACAACATTGCAAATCCTACATTACGAAGAAGTGCGTGGAGCACACTGCAATCTATACATAACTCGCAAGAATCTCTATTATTTACAATAACAAAAGAGATATATAATTAGCAACAGGAAAAAAAAGCTACAGCTGTGCGCGTATGTGATTCCCCTGGCTTTTAGCTAAAGGTTTTTTTTTCCTTCCGGGAAGACGAGAAAACGTGCAAAACGGCACTTTGACGTGTACGCGCAAACACGACTCGCCTCTGTATAAAGCTTAATACAGCAGCCTATAACGTGGGTGTCTTCAGGGAAATCCCGCGTCGCAGCGCGGAGTCGCGTGAGAAGAGACGTGGCGGCCTGACTGTCGATTTTTTGCGCACCTGTACGAGCGCTCGCACACACACACACACACACACACACACACACACATATTCCACGTGGAATTGATCTCGTGGGCTCGAGCCGCAACCTTATACATTCTGAACTTGGCGGTGAACGCGTTACCTGCCGTACTTTCCTTTCTTTTATTTTCACTCCTATGGTAAGCGCGCGGATTAAGCTGTGGCTTTATAGATCACGTTGGGAAAACCATTTGATTTCAGAGAGATTTTTTTGATGAAACGTAATACATTTTATTGCATAATGAGTATATAATAATTTCTGTTCCATTGTATCGCGGATGAAAAGCGCGAAATTGAAATAGTTATTATTGCGCTTTTAACTGCTTGTTTCTGGGTCGTTCGCGCGCCCATAAATATATATACTTTTTATTGCGGGAATCGAAATTGAAAAATTGCACCTGTTTCGGTGCTATATATACACACTTTCTTGTAATCGAGCTAGTTATCAGTCATTAAGTAAATTATTATCTCAAAGCTCCATTAGCATGGTAAAAACTGCTTCGAACTATTCTAGAGCATGGAAAAGAAATTATGCAATGATGATCGTTTGTGGAAAAACTGGGTTATCAGTAATTAGGACTTTGCCGCATTCAATATACCTGAATAGCTGAGAATTCTTAAAAGAATTTTTAGTTTAAATCCGCGCAGTCTATAATTTAAATTTTGAAAAATAATTTTCTTTTTAAAGACAAGCTGACAAGTTCAAAATTAGAATTTGAACTGTATAAAAGCGGTTTTGCTGCATTTACTTTCAGATCAAAAGTCGATCCTCGCTTGAGTCTTATAAATTGCAACAAATTATGCGCTGCATTTGCTCCACACACACACACACACTCGTACACACATATCCAGCTTATATATAGGATGACGCAATAAGTGAATGGTGTCCTGAATAAAGTGAAAATATCAGCATTCTTTGCACTAGAACTTATTGGATACATCTAGCCGCTCGACTTCATTATGCTTCTTAAACTATGCTTATTATATATATTTTCTTATTAACAACGAAGAATCATGAAAAATATACCTAATTAGCGTTAAATACGCGCGGGGTAAACACGTGATGTACGTATAAGTACACGAGTTATTTTTTGTTCCTTCCGACGAAGAGGAGCAATAAAAAAAAAGGACAAAGCCGCCTAGTGTGTTAGTCCGCTCAGCGTGTTCAAATAAGACGGAAAATTACGGAAAAATCGTTTTAACGAGATAAGCGTACAGTGTTCGCCTTTGGTATACTTAAGAGCGCGCGAGTCTCGCTGCCGCGCTGCAGCCTTCGGAATTTATCTCAATCTTCTTTAAATAATATTACAAAGTATTATATTGCGCGGCAGAATTTTAAAATCTAATTTCTTAGTTCTCGTCGTCGCTCGTCGCGGCTATACTTATGCTATTTACATACACTTTTGTCGTTATAATATTCGATACACGCGCTTTGCCAGATAACGCGGCGCAAACTTTTGCTTTTCAGCACGATTTTTGTCTATGTTTGCTGCGATTATTCGGTGAGAACTAACGACGCTATTGAACTTTTTTACATAATCCCGACGAAATGTCGTTTCACCCGATTAAATTGACCGATAGTAAATGGAAAAAAGGCAATTGGTGCATCGCGTTGCATGCGCGATTGTAATGGAGCCTTAAAGACGCGCGAAGAATAATAGCCAGTATTGCATCATTATTGTAATTTAATATTATAATAATACAGATAGTAAATGTATTTAATGAGAAAAGACATTATCGTGATTTATTTATAACCAATGTTTAATGGATTCTCCAGTTCAAAGCACTCGATGAATGTCAAATAATGATTAGTTTTACTCGTTACACTCTTTGGAAAACGTAACGCGAACGACGTTGCCGCGAGAAAAACAATCCCCGGCCGTAATACCCAGGCATACCGTCTATTTTTAACCGCAATTTTTATAACAAATATAAAAAGTAATTACCAATTCCGCACTTTCCGCAATGTGCAACAAATAGATAATCTATACAGCGTGAAGAAAGATTTTCGCACTATATAGTGATTATATTTGTCGAGTTTCCTTGGTCGGTCATATATAAAAGTAAACAGAGTGGATGTAGCTCTTACCACACACAGACACAAGCTCCGGGAAGAAACACGATCGCCGCCTCGGTAATATTAAGCGCACCTAATCTCCAGCAGATTAAAAATCCTCGCGAGTGTAGCACGTACAACAATATGTATATTCAGACTTTGTTTCCTGCGCGCGGTGCGGAAATTCCGCAAGCCACGTGAATTCCACTTCTTCTCCAAATTGTATAATCGCCGAATCCTCTCTCGTGTAGGTATATATATACATACTCAGGCGAGACTCGTGGATCGCATCGGTCCGTATTTACGCGCTGCGGCGGTCGGTTTACGAGTATATAAGTATTTGATGCACGCGCGCCGGCAGAAAAGGAGCGACTGACAGAGAGCTCGGAGCCGGCTTCGGAGGCGAAAAACCCATACGCTCCACGGACGCGCTTATAACGAGGCTCTATATAATGCGAAAAATTTGCTTTGCTCGTCATATACCGACACCTGAGCAAATATCTATCTATATGTATATATATGTATAGTTGCTGAGGCACGAATCAACAAACCTGGGCTGCTTGCGTATGCGGATTCTTTCGGCTTTTAGCTTTTTTCTTTTTGTTTTTCTTCGAGGATCGATGATTAATGGATTGGACATATTTATCGGAAGGTTTTCGGAGTTTGAATCGCGGTGCGGAGGCTTTTGTTATTGTTAGACGCGCGAAATGAATTGCGTACCGTTCGACGCGCGATGTCGGTCTTTGAGGCGTTTTTAATTGTTATCGAGGCCTTACGTCTCGTGTATATTTGCTATATTACACATCGGATTAATTCTTTTATTGCAGCCTTACCTTCTATATCGCCTATTTACTCTTCCATTCATATAATTTGCGTCTCGTTTCTTTTTTTTTATCGACGCTTTTGTACACCACCGCTTGCGAAATCGCATCGTTCGTATCTTCAATTTTCGTTACTACATACATAAAATAACACTTTTTCTAGAATCTTAAATATCTGCACATTTCTATGATAGAGGTATTGTTTGTTTTGGTCGCATCTCGACAACAATAAGCTGTGTCCCTTATTGAACTTCAATGAACTATATGTATACCTACGCGAAAATTTCAATCATCACTTGCAGGTCAACATCGCGTGAGTCAGTTAAACAAACACTTTCTACACACGACCGAAGCTAAAGACAACACGTACGCGACGCGTCCAATCAAAAAAGAAACCAAGTGCTGCGCCTGCCACGGAAATAAAGAAGTAAAAACCGAGAATGTATTACATTCGGAAATAACGTGGCCGCTCGTAAACAATATCCGTCTCCGGCTACTGCTACTTTTTTCCCGACTCCCCCCTTCTCGCAATTATAAGTATAGCTCCGACACACACACACACACAGAAAGAGTGCAATAACCACTGCGGGCGAACTCGGACGCGACGTTATACGTTGACCGACGACGGTCTGCCGCCGCCGCCGACGCCGCAAGTGACAATTAGACAGCTGCCGCTGCTGCACCGCTTCTACATTAGCTCGTCGGCTATTTCGCTCTCTGCCTATATAGACTTCGCTTCCTTGACGCTTGACGCATTACGTATACACGCGTGCATTCACCATAATGCGTGAGCGGAAGATTGCTCGCCGTGACGCGATGCGTATATGTATACACGAGCGCCGCCGCAGCGACGAACTCGACTGCGAAAGTTTTATGAGTGTTTCGCTACTGCACTTGTCTTTTGCCGAGGCGATCCGAGTTAGAGATCGTCCAGTACCTACTGTTTTTTGGCTCGATAAGATAATGCATAATTATTTATTGGGAGCGGATAATAAGAGAAATTGGGTCAGTGAGCAAATTATGTACGGGAAGGATTGATAACGTTGGTCTATTACATAAAACTCGCTTCGATTTCTGCGCGGCACTTAGGACGAGTGCCAAAAACATTTGGGGTAAAAATAATTTCAAAGACTTTTTTTTTATGCAACGAGACGCGGTGCGAGTCTCCTCGCTTATATAGAAGCGAAGATCGAGTGTGGCCGCCGACACGTAATACCTTGCATATTTTTAAATTTATTATTCCAACAGCCGCGAAACAATATAAATGCTGCAGGCTTACCTACTACTCGGATGTGTGATCATTTTCAGTTTTGATTTAATAATGAATTCGCTGTTTTTTCCGTTGCCATAAAAAAATACTATATGCGAGCACACATTGTAGGCATATTCATTGATTGGAATTCACACATTGTAGAGTTAATTCTGTCTTTCATTTCTTTTTTTTTTTTATGTAGATCGACGCATTTCAATGTCGACGGCTTATTAGTGAGTTAACGCGCGGCAAATGGCTAATGCCTGATGAGCGGAAAAAACAAACTTGCGTATATACTCGTGATAATTTTTACAAATATATACACTCGGTATATATTACGATTCTACTTGTAAATGAGCTGAACCAATATTGTAAGTAGTAAAAGTACTATTAATGTGAGGAAACATGATTGATTGCAAGATAATAAAGATAACAAGTGATGTTCGATGGACGACATTTACTGCTTTGAATAGGAAAAATAAAATGTACAATAGAATTTTTGACTCTTTGAAAAATTACCTTTGACCTTTCTTTTTAGCACGAAAATTGCGGATCTTTTGCGTTATCGATTTTTAAGGTTTTTTTCTTTCCGCAGTTAACTGTATAATAATTTACATACACAATTAGTGGTATGAATCATTATGCACATTGTATATGAAGATAAACATAATAGAACTGGATCAATATTGCAATGTATGTGCGAGAAATGCGTAACACCTTATCTGAATTAGAAACAACTGTGTCTCAGTGTCTAATACATAAAACATGAAATTGTAAAAAGAAATGATGGCCTAGCTATACATATGTTCCGCGGTTGAATTCGACTGAACAAGAGACTATATACACATCTACACGTGTGTCTTGCCGTATCCGTCTGTTACTCCTGAAACACGACTCAAGGAGAATAAATAAAGCTAAAATGCGCGCGTTTTGTATTTTTTTTCTAAACAATGGCGTTCGTTACATATCGCATTTTTTGCAGAGAGGTCAGGCATCAGACGAGCATTGTTTTTTATCACTCGTTTCAAGATGCAACAAAATCTATTGCTTTTTTTTCTTCTAAACCAGAGAGAGAGAGAGAGGGAAAAGTAGCAGTATAGAATAGTAAGATCGCGCCTAGAACGCGATCAAAATCTGCTCTCGGATAGAGTGAGTTTGGTAACCGCGCAGTCGATGAACATTAGTGCATTTTGTAATGCACGTGCGATGAAGATGTGCAAACATTTAGATCGTGTAACGTTCGCAGGAAACGAGACTTCCGTTTATAAGAATGTATATTATTGTAACAACATCCGTGGCGCATATATACGCGTGCGATGTTGTGCGTCTTTTTTTTTTTTGTTTAAAAGCCCCAATATTATCCGAATCAGCGGTTCTCGTGGAACGTGATAAATCTCGCAATGGATCGGCAACGATTTTCTTATCGTTCCCTATTACGGAGTTGAGCGTTTTCAAAAGCAAAAGCGGAGAAAGGAAATTAATTGCTCGCGGATACGTATATCATTGCGTAATTACAAACAATAGCCCCTGCACTTGCTCTTTTTGTATAGAGTTTCCTGTAGAATTCGACGTATCGATCGACGCCGAAACGTGTATAGGCGCGTGTCTTTCGCCTAAATTCTCATCGATTTCGCCTGATTCGCCGCTATGCATATCATCGAGCTGTGCGCGCTTGGTATACATATATACACACAGTCAAGGTCGGGACGGCGTGTGTCTGCCACCACCACCAGTAGCAGCAGCTAGCCAGTCAATTTAGCTTGGCCAAGTGGATTATATATCGTGAATGTCGGCGCATGTACACTGTAGTCATCCTATTATA
>UELV01097825.1:0-23801 GCA_900490015.1 Megastigmus stigmatizans | reverse complement strand
AAGGAGGTGTTAAATATCCTGACCAGGTATGCCCCGATCACCGGGATGGCCCTTACTATCACGCTCTGCGGGATGTCATCGTCGCCCCTTGCCTGCGAAGAAAAATGAGAAATTGCCAGGATGACATTCGCCAAGGTAACTGTTGAGAAGGAAAAGCCCTCACTGGCGGTGAGCAGGACTTGGTGCATAACCTCATCGAGATTTTCGTGAGGCGAGAACGACATCCTCGCAAAATGGGAGTTCAGATCATCCGGCGTGAAGAGAGAGAGAGAGAGAGAGAGAGAGAGTCTAGTCCGTTTTCGCGCTGGCCAACATGCAAATTCAATTTACTTGATGCGCGCAAATTACCGCGACTCGACGCTCTCTCTCTCTCTCTCTCTCTCTCTCTTGCGCGCCTCGTTACCAGAGAGAGAAAAAAACGAGAACTCCGCGCAAAGGCAGACCCAAAACGTTATATTGCTTGAGAGAGAGAGAGAGAGAGAGAGAGAGAGAGAGAGAGAGAGAGAGAGAGAGAGAGAGAATTATACGCGTGTAGAAGCGCCTCGTTTCGAAAATAATTCGTGCCCAACAAAATTTGCATGGCTAATCAAATTTTTATGCCGCGCCCTTTCATCTACTTAGTCTCCTCCCCACCCGTCCGCGTATTCGCGCGCTTTTTAAACCGGTATAATGAAGACGTACCGCGGCGACTGCACTTTACGACAGCGAAACGCGCCGTTCAATCGCACTACATTTGTGTATATATATAGGCAATTGTGGGTATATAGCTACGTGTTCTCCGCGGAATGATTATCCATACTTTAGACACCGGAGCGGATATAATAATCGGGCAGTTAGCGGGTCGCGGAAGTAACTATTATTCCGTCTCATTAATTGATATTATTATATGCACGCGAATACACGTTAATATATTCCTGATTGTTCGAGACAACGTTTCCCCCGCACGCACTAGCAGTTATACGCAAACAGCAATATATATATATATATATATATATAGTTTCCATTCTATATGCGTGTCATTCCAATTGCGCGCGGTGCTCGACTATATATACGCGCAAACTTTGGCGTTTGATTTAAATTTCATGTGGCATATAGTCGTATCGCCGGGAAAAGCGCGCCTTTTGCAAAATTAATGAATTACATTGATTGGTTAAGAATTCATGTAGCCGCTCGCTCGCGTAAAGCTTTTAAAAGTGCTGCGATATTTAAAATGCATTCTCTTTTTTTTCGCCTCTTACTCTCTCTCTGTATCTCTGAATAGAATCACGCTGATGCATAATAATCCAGATTTTATGGTTTTTTCCAAAAGAGAGAGAGAGAGAGAGAGAGAGAGAAAAGTAATCTCTGGATAAAGTTAAGTAAATATTTTGAGTATCCGAGACTATGGAGAGGTAGACAAATATTGTGCCGTGAGATAGGATAAATATATTTTATTTCGAATAATTCGTGTGTGTGTGTATGGCGAAAGGAAAGTATGTCAGTGCGAGTCTCGCGACGGTTAGCTCACCGAACGGAGAAGTGAATATATATCAGAGCAAACTATTTATACATCGCCGTTATAAGTAAAAGCAGATTTCGCATCCCACTCGCACAAGAACTCATAAATCTCGAATGAATCCTGTGCGCTGAAAAATCTCCCGAATCAAGAAAGACTCGGACTATATACGCGTCGAATATCTAAATCGTCGATCGGCAGTCGGTTTATTTCCTCTGCCAAGTCGCATAGTTATTGCGAGCGACACATTGGTCTTTAGCCCCGGTGTTATACATTTGAATAATAAACGCGCACCGCGGCCAGCCGTCGAGGTATAAGGAAATCATTGCGTTGGCGATTGAACACACGTGTTGTGCTGCTGGTCGCGCGGCCAGTTAGTTTATAAACTGAAACGAGGGTATATTTGCGGCTGATTTTCTTACTCATCGATTCGCTCTGTTTATTTTTCCGATGAAGCGCCGCCGCCACCGCCGATACAGAGCCGCAACAAAGAGTAAATAATTTCGCGCGCGCAGATCCTCGAGATTTGCCCCCCAAGAGAGAGAGAGAGAGAGAGAGAGATGAAGCGCGTGCTCCAGCCAATCTTTGTCGTCGACCCGTGCACAATGCACACATACGCACACAAATACACACTATAATACACACGCTCTCACAGATTTAGATTTATATATAATTACAAGGAATACATATAAAAATAATGAGATTTAATCCAACAAACATGTATTCGTGTGTAATAACATACGCTACACCACTATATTGTGCTCGGCGTTTTAAATTGACAAGAGCTAAATCTTACCAACTAAAAGAATATCAGTAATGAATTATTTACGAAAAGCAACAGTTTGTAGATCAAAATATATATCGGTGCAGAACAGAAAAACAAAACAAAACAAATCTGACGCAAACGCATATACAGCCCGGGAAGAGAAAAAAGAAAAAAAAAACAGAAACGAAAAGAAAAGAGAGAAAAAAGACAAGTAAAGTATTACGAGGGGGAAAAAACAGGAAAAAAAAAGATATGTATTTATAATGATAAACGAGAGAGAGAAAGTAAAAGAGTTGACAGACATATATACATACACACGTTGGTTGATGAGGGTGACAACACAGTATATGAAAAACTTAGCGTTGCCGAGGCAACGTGCAAAGTCTATCGTGTGCCCCACCGCCTTTTTTCCCGTCTTTGATATATACTGACACGTAACAGATATGATACATATTACCGACACACACCACGTCACCGAGATATTCGAGAAATATATATTTATATACAAATTGACACCCTTATTTCATATGCGAAAGATGTTTCAACTGTTTGACTTTTCTTGAGAAATCGGACTTGTGATCCTTGTATCGATTTCTTTTTCACACTGGCAAGATGGCGTCGTTCCTACGATTTATCCTCATCTTGTTTTTTTCTTTCTTGCTTTCTTTTATACATTTATGGATGGGTACCATTTTTCTTTGTTTATTTGCAGGGTAAATGTGTGTGTTTTTTTGATAAAACGAAAAATGTATTGATCAAGAGCTTCGAAAACTTTAAAAAATCTCGCTTACGACAAATGTATATTTTATATATATAGGGATTTGTGGGAATAACGCCGCTTAATAGGCGTGGGCGGTCTTGCAAAATGCTTTTTAATTACCGACAGAAAATTGAAACGTTCTGTTACATTAACTATGCAAATCGAACAAGCCAGTAATTTAGATTCCCCCAGCTTACGTACTTCCTTGGGCGTATGCTGCTGTACATGTTATCAGTAGTATGAATCCGGATTAGGTCAGACTACGAAATAGCTTAAAGCCTCTTTGCACTGATGCGAATATTTGCGCAAAATCCGAGATTTTAATACGAATTTCTGATTATTCATCGCCTTACTTACAAATCTGGTGCTTGCTGTTATTAAACTATTATATTTTGCAATCTGCATAATGTTGTAAAATAATAAATTATTCAACTGCGGGGTGCTTCGTAAACGTAGTTCATCATTTTCTGTCGAATGAAAACGCGCTCAATTTTGTTACCTCATAAAATAATCAAACTAAATATACTCAAGAATATTCCTTGCCATTTTTTTATTGTTAAAACATTTATGTTCATCTTTCAGAGCTTCAGATGCTGAAGTGAAAACTGAATTATTTTCTTTCGTACCTCGAAACTTGAAATAAAGCGGTCTTAGAATATATATTTACATTTATTAAAAATAAAACCATTCGAAGAATGCGGCAAAATTGAATCGGTAGAAAACAACCGACACGACACCTACTGCGATTTACTGTATCGACTGGTTGGAATCGAAATAAATTCACGTGCAATTCCAACGCGAGACACAGTTCAAGCCTCGAATTCTTCCTCCACATATCGTATCGCAATTATACGCGTTATATACAGCATGAGAAACAAAGCGCCAGCACACATACACACACGTATACGTGCAGGCGAGAAATCAATCGGTTGTGGTATCGCGCGCATTTAAGGAATCTTGGAATTTCCTTCCTAATAAGAACAAAGTGGGCGTATTAATCGATGCCGTTGTTTATCGACTTGGAATCACCGGCACGGAATGAGCAGAGAGAGAGAGAGAGAGAGAGATAGAGAGAGGAGAAGAGAAGAGAAGCGCTCGCACAGCCCCGACCCCGAGTGCTCATTATGCGGCCGATGATGAGAGATGGGGCAGATCGAGCGTAATGCAATATCGCGATATGACGAAGAAATTGTCGATTTCGCAGTATCCGGCTATTAGCTTCTCCATCCTAGCACCTTGAATTTCGCCTCGGGCGCGACATCGACGCAGAATCCAGCAGCTATTCTCTCTGCCTCTCTCTCTATCTTTATGTCTCTCTCTCTCTCGCGTGCACACACACACACACACAAACTACTGCATGTAACATTCTCGGGTGAATCGCGGCTAATATATTATCATGCGAGAACCATAACCGAGCCTGATCGAAATGAGCCTCGGTTTAAGCGCGTTTCGAGTTGCATTCGGAAGAAAGTGAGCCGCACTGAGATAATTTTGCGAGCGCAACCCGCTGGAGCCCTTGACTCGAGTGTTAATCGACTGAGATTCGGCTAAAGCTAGAACTGTTGAGCTACTCTATACTCGATTGATGGAAGTGTCGGAAATTGGTTTAATCAGTTGGCTTGCAGTTCCGGATGATTTACTAGAAATTTTCGAATGGATGCACGCGCGTGTGGACGAGCTTATATAGCAAGTCCATTATGACCAGATATTTAACGAAATTAATTGAGATTATTTTGCACAGTAGGGAAGATTTTTGTTGTACCGTCATATAATCATGATGCAATAGAATTGTACATCGCAATAAAGTATTAAAATAAATTACTAACTTTAAATAATAGCTTGGAAAGTCAAATTTGTGATGTTCACATTTGTCCACAACGTTAGCCTTTTAAACAAAAGTCTTGTTTGTTGGTTTGAAGGGATAATTTTACATTCTAAATGGATATATTATCTACGAATGTTTTTCTTTGTTATTAAATTATACTACAACTTTATTAAAACGTTTTATTTAATATTAATTTTAAAGAATCACGAAAATAAGTTTATTAGTTGTTATTGCATTAATATAACTATTATAGTTACTGCGTATTTCCGAATTCAGTTCTGTACCATTCGTTACGTGCGCTAGGCGCTGATTCATGATTTTCGCGGCCACCTCGTGAACTTTACCATTGCAAAAATACATATTTGCTCTTATGGGCGATTTTTTAATATAACTCATTAAAAACGTTTTGCAATATTTATTTCCAATTCTAAAAAAATAAATTCAAGACAGTTACCAATCCATTATCATTTTATACAAAAATATTATTAATTTCTGTCCATAAGAGTCAATGTATTTTTTGCAATGGTGAAGTTCGCGGTTTGGACGCCAAATACCGAGGGGTAGGAAAAGTTACGCACGGAGCGAATATACACCAATATAAACTCTTTTCTGATACAATTGCTTTAATGAATTTAATTGATTCACGTACAACTAACTTACTATTATATAAATTAATACGTTATTATTTAATGAACATTAGTGTTAGAATAGAGCTTGTTCTTAATTAGTTCTAATATAATGACCTATCGATAAACTGATTTTCAATCATACAGTATACATCCAGAAAATACAACTTCAATAACCCAATAATTTTAATAGTCTCGGGCATTTCACCAGGCGCGTATAATAACGATCGACGAAAGGAAAATGACATATATGTAGGCCGACCCACTTTCCGTCCAAATAATTCACTTCTAATCACAAAACGTCGGCCCCAAAATACATCGACGCGCCCGCGTATTAACATCAGCGTTGATACGACTTGATTATCCGCGGAATAGTAGGTAACGGATGACGATGATCATATTCTCTGCGAGCTGCTGCTGCTGCAGTGTCTATGAAAATACGATCCCATATATAGTCGGCCACAGGGGGAGTCTGCGCTCCGTCGCCGAAGGAAAGGAAATAAAGGGAGAGAGAGAGAGAGAGAGGTCGCCGCGATTAAACGATTGGCTTCACCAAGAGCCATCGAGTCCAATATCCGTGTGAGCAGCTCACTTTCTCTCTCTCTCTCTCTCTCGCTCGTTCGTTCAAGATCCCTCTCAAGAGCTCGGGATAGGGGCGTTAACGCGCCCCGGCGAACAAGGTTAATGACTGACGCGCGCCTGTCTTTTCCAATTTAACCCACTCATTATGGGCTGGCGCGCGTTGGTCGTCACTGCTCGACTGTACGGCGCGGACCGTGCGTTTGTCAATCGACGAAATCGATGACACTCGTGGCCCAGCGGCCTCGCCATTGTAAGTACGTGTGTTATACAGCATTAGCGCGGCCTCCGACTGTCCCGGTACCCACTAGATGAACAACTCACTGGTTATATAGCTGCACGTGCAGGTATATAGCGCGGCGGTGCGCAATTAACGCGCGGACGCTCTTGTATATATATATAGGCTTGAAATGGTCCAATCCATTATCGTCATAACCTTAGCCTTTTCCCTGCACTCAGTGCGAACCGCCAGCATGAATCGCTATAGGGATTTATCTTGAAATGTTCTCGAGAGAACGCGGAGCACTCGAACTTTCGATAACGAGGCCAAATTGAGAGAGAGAGGAGATCGGCGGAGAGGAAGGAGCGTCGCGATTTGTCGGCCCGGAGATAATGCGTGGAATTGGGTTTTGAAAATTGTGTGTTGCGAGAGAGTAAGAGAGGGGCTTAAGTACTTTAGCGTTGGGAGAGAATAATGAGAAATGATAATAAAGGGAACGACGGTGGCACTCGATTCGACGGGTTTTCCTGAAAACGTATATATATATATATATATATCAGCGTAGTTATAGTTTCATTTGTCAGTAGTAGCTTGTTATACGCGTCGTTTTCCGCCTGATGCGCTAATAAGGGAAAATGAAAAGAAGCTATTGCTTCGAGGCGAAAGTCTATTATCACGAGATGCTCGGGCTGTGTTTCCTAAATTGAAAAAATTTTGACATCCAGCCACTGAATGTGGTTTAAAAAGCGAAATTACGTTGAAGTGCGCGATGAAAAAGTGCACAAAATGGAAAGAAAAAAGAATCAATTTGAGACAAAAAAGAAAAGTTTAAGGTGACCTAGCTCACAGTTGGGGCCGTTTCGGACTGGTGAGATATGTCTTAAAAAATGAATTTTGACCCGTTCTCGCACTTACTGCCAGGGAATTTCGAGACGTGTGTACGAATGTATATTCGTAAAAAAAAAAAGTTTGTTCGCCCAGTAAAACTTTAACGTTCAGTGTAGACGACGTGTTATCGGCCCCCGCGACGACTACGACGACTACCTACGACTGGCACGACTACGACTACGAGCCACCGTATAGCTACTCTACTGAAAAACATCAGGGCCCTCAGTTCGCAAAAGTTAGGAAAGGTCTGGCACAGATGGCATCCTTCTATATATGACCTATGCCATTTCACATTACGCTCTTTCTCTATTAACTTGTTTCCGAAAGAGAGAGCGCTTCATCTTTTCTATTTTTTTTTCTTTTATTCTTTTTTTAATAAGTGCCTCAGTGTTTTTTTTTTCGCACATTGGGAAATGTGTGTGTGTATGGATTGCTGGTTAGGTGTAAAAACGTAATTTGGAAAGATAAGACACAGTGAAGGCTCGGGAATCGAGAAAAGGGGAAAAATAAGAGACTTGGAACAAAAAATTTTTAAAGTAGTACGAAATTAAATATAGTATCCGATGATTAGAAAATTAAAAAGAGAGCTTTGCACTTTTCGCTGTGCTTAAGTGGCTTTACAATGATGAAAAAACTTGCCGATAAAGCTTTTTTACAAGCTCGTCTTCTGTTAAGTATTACAAAAGAAAATAAAGATTTTTCTCTTGTCTGGTCTTGCAATATTGTACAGCAATTGATAATTTTTTGCTATATACTGTAGAGTAAACTCGAGACCGTCTCACTTGATAGTTGCTCTTCGTTCTATATTCCTTTAAAAAAATTTCAATTCACTCACTACTATCATTCTTCGTGTCAACTTATATATGTTCATATATACGTAATACGCGTTTACGATGTGTACCTGTACTGCGAAGTTGACACGTACGCGAAAATTGAAATTCCGTTTTCAAAATACAACTATTTTACACCACTTTTATCGCGCATCTTTTACATTTGTCGGGAATATACACGCAAAGACTTTACATTCTGTTTCATCACGTCGCAATATACACACGCCGAATAACACATGTTAGTTTGTCGGCGATGCATAGAAACTATATATATATATATATATATTTTCCGTGCCGGTCGCCGCAATGCTTCTCTTGTATCGCAAACATGTGCGCGAAAAAAAAATCCGATTGTTGACTTGAACCGTTGTTTTTCTTTTACATGCAGCGAGCTTTTACGAATCTCGCGTGCTTATACGGTTTATTGTTAACCCGCACGATATTTGAATTGGAAAAACGGAAACATCCGCGAATCGCTATTTTGAATTGCAACATATATATATATATATATATATCCATAAATATTGGAAAAAAGTAGGGAATAAAATTTCCGGCATAAAAGTTCGTTCAGCACCTATACAAAAGCGAATATAAGAATCAACGCGGCGGAAACTAAATCAAAGGCAGATTACAAGCTATATAGCGATGGAGTCGCTGCTGTCGGTACACGCAGTACTCATTAATGCGAGTAGCACTTAATCTGCGGCGAAGAGCTTACCTAGCAGTACTGCACATCCGCGAGACAGTCGAGAAAGAAAGAGAGAGAGCAAGATAAAAATACCGAGTATAAAGTAGCGCAATAAAACAATGTCGGATCGGTCGCGGTTCAAAGCCGTGCCTATATATATATCGTTAGCTCGCGAAAGTCGACAAGGTATATATATATATATATAGCACGCCTCATCTCCCATACACATACATGCATATCGCAAGCTCGCGAGTGGGAAGGCACTTTATGAAATGGAAAGTCCGTGCGCCCGCGCGTGAGAGAGAGAGATAGAAACATCGTTATCGTAAAGCACGCGACTAGTATAAAAAGGCTGCGCCAGACGAAATAATTTCGCCTTTCACCCCGGCCTGTGGCAAACTAAAGCGAACCAAATTGGAATGAATCCTCGAATTCGCGCGAGTCGTAAAATTTCGTCAAGCGTAATTAATGCTTGTTATGTATATACTATACGGTATAGGCTAGTGCCAGTAGCGGATAGCGTAAATCATGGCGCTAATGTCGCGTAGTCGTAGTCGTCGCTCGCTGACTGGTCTGTATAGCCGGGGCGAGAAACGCGAGCCAAACACTGATATAAATGATTGCCGCTGCTGCTGCGCTCAGCAGACTCGGGATATTTTTCAAAAGAGCTCGTCCGACCGTTGTTTTGACTTTCGCGCCGAACGAGGATGATCCATATCGCGAGTGTGGTGTATATATGTATATAGGAGTGCGCGCCGCGGTTGCAGCAGCAGCTCATACACACCGCCAGTGGCTATCCGCGGTGTGCAGAGGCTCTTGAGCGCGTGCAAGAGGAGGCCTCGTGGATCGATCGACCCGTGTCAGGGACATGTATTCGCAAGAGACCCGCCACTGCCGCCGCCGCCGCCGCCGCCGCCGAGTCAAGAACGGAGTTCACAGTTCACCGACCTTCTCTCTCTCTCTCTCTTTCTGCCTGCAGCTCGCGTGCACACCTCGCAGGATCTCACCTGTGTGGATCTCTCTCTTTTATTGGTTTAGTGCGAGGCCGTGGGTCGTCTTTTGGTTCCTTTCTTGGGAGAGGACATTTGGTCCTCGTGTCGCGACGTGTCCAATGCGCAGGAATACATGAATGAGGATTGGATCGTAAGCGACTGCGGTGTCTTTTGGGTAACGCGCGAGACCTGTGTTTTTCGTGTATTTTCGAGTGCTTGGAATCGATTACGAGGATGGTTCTTTTAGTCGGATGCCACGGTGGAGTAAGATGAACGTTTTACTGTTCGCGATGGGATATACGAGAGATTGTAAAGGAAAGTGTAATGTATACAAATACTCATGTACACGAGTTTAGGAGAACGCACGTGTATGAGTGAGTAGTCGGAGTGAGTCGCGGTATGTTGTGGTTGGAGTGAGCGCGGAGAAAGAGAGACACATGAGTCTCGGTCAGGCGCTCGGTAGCGACTCGGGACTGGCTACTCGCCTGCGCGTGAATGCGTACAAGTAACGCACTTTGTACAGCCTACTTTACGATAATAAATACGATTATTAACAACAACCTCCATCACTATACCCGGGCAACGTGAAGTGAACATAGCGCGGAAGTGCGCATATGTAAACAGAAAGCGTGTTAATTTTTTAAAGATGTATGTCTGCAAAGTTTTACACAAATTGTAAATTTGTATAACTGAAATAAAATTCGTACAATTCAAGTATTGTTTTTGACTTTGAATAATAAAATAGTGCTGAAATTATCGTTTATTTTAAAGCTTCGTCTATTATATTATGACATTTTAATATTTCTGATATACTACTGTAAAATTTCATCGATATAATTGATTTTTATAAATTTGGAGTGTCGTATAATAATCCTTTATATAAAAATGGGTTTATAAGCTAAAAGAAGGATTAGAAATTAACGTTCGATTGTTTTAAACGATACTTTATTAAAAAAAATTCAATGTAGTCTATTTACGAACAAATGAAAAAATAATAAAATACTGAAAGAATTAATTTAGGGAAAAAATTCCGCATTCACATTGCTCGATTTTCACGATAATATTGCTCAATCAAATGCATTGTTGATATAGGTAATTTTACTTTGTAAGCTTTCAGAAGCTTTCAACCAGTCACGTTCTATTCGATTTCATTACTATTATTGAATAGGGCATGATTTTTCACTTTCCTTTTTTCTCTCTCCTTTCTTATTATTTTTCACGATGACGTGATCGTCGAAGTCTCGAGCAAAGAGAATTCCGAATATTTTATGATTTTTTATCAGAGAGAGAGAGAGAGAGAGTGAGAGTGAGAAACCGAGCAAAGTTTATTTCTGAGTATAACGTGCTATTGATTTTCAATGAAGAATCCATCATGCAAGAACGTAGTTTTCGCGAAACTTTGTCATTGCGGCATGTAAAGCTTTTGCAATAATCAAGAAGCCTCGACGGATGATGAATATAAATATAGATTTTCGTGTGAAAAATACGTTGCGCAATTAAATTGAAGAGCAGCAAAAATTTCACTTAACAAACATTCGTATATACAAGTGATATAATATTAATGCCTTGATTTAAAGGAAACTTTGAAATGTACGCGCCAATTTCAGCAAAAAATCCACCCAACGTCCAATGGGAACTTTGTAACTTTGCTATAATTCAAATCTCAGCGTGTACACATCGCTACATACATCCACGCGTCAACGTCCAAATAAAAAAAAGTTGATTACGCGCGTCGACCGTCGAGCGTCGCCTAACTTTTCGTCCCTCAACTAATACATATAAAACGTCAACGGAAAAGCTCACCCGACTCTAATAAAAAAAAAATCGCCGGAGCACGACTAAAAACACAGCGGAAGGAAAAAGGAATTCGAAAAGTGCGCGCCCACGTCCTAATTACGCGCGCCTCGTACGCGGACTGTTGACACAGCTTTTCCCATATATACGATAATATATTATAGCTCGCGCACACACACTTTTGCTCGCGTTATATACATATATAACACTTTACGTAATATCAAAGTGCAGCAGCAGCAGCAGCAGCAGGGCATCGTTTGCAGATGGCACGAGCTGCGGCGGCTGCTGCTGTCCGGCATTTCCTTAATAAATTTTTCTCGCCCTCGCTATATACGATCGCTGCGCATATATCCTATATATAATGCAGCAAAACGCCCTGAGAAAGAGAGAGAGAGAGACGGATAAAAATAGCCAACGCTTTAGCGTAATAGTTTAATATCGCCCGGGTTGATGCATCACGAGCGCGCCAGACGGCCACCCTAACACACGTATATATTCGCGGTCGGAATAAGGGATCAAAAAGAAAGCGTGCCGAGCAAAGGGAAGTGCGCGCGTATGTCTGTGTGTAGAGAGAGAGAGGCATTATATCGAGTGGAGAGCGTGTACAAAGCGTATTTTTCAATTCGCTCGCTCTGTGGTGCAGCATAATTCGGAGCGAGTTAGCGAGATACTGGCAGTGAGAGAGGGAGAATATGTCGGTTCTACTCCTGCGGACTCTCGCGTGGAGTCGCGTGGGCCAAGAGCGCAAAGGGAGAGAAAATAACATTTGAGTAATGCCAATTTGTAAATGGGGAAAACCGCGCGCGCGAGTTCCTCCCTCCTCTCTCTCTCTCTCTCTGTCTGTCTCTCTGGTGGTGCTTTATACCCTTCCCCCTTCCCCCGGCCCTGTTCGCCGTCCCGATGCCAAAAGCTAAGCGTCGCGATGCAAATCGATAATCGCGCAGTAGGTCAAGCCCCGACGGTGAAACTGTGCCAAAGTTCCTCCCTCTCTCTCTCTCTCTCTCTCTCTCTCTCTCTCTAGCTCTCTCGTTCTTTCTCGCTCTCGCCAAGGATCTTTCGTTCCCTCGTCGCGCGCGCTTTTTTCAATCTTCTCGTTTTACTAATTTCCTGGTGCTGTGCAGCCCCGCGTCTGTATGCCGAGGATATCGGTGCGCGCGAGCGAAGGGGATTAAGCGTCTCTATCTTTCCTGCAGGCTTGTGTATATACATGGAGCAGGCGATAGAAGGTCCCCGAGTGGTTGAACGAGTCGAGTGCTGCTGGTGCCAGGATGTTTAACGTCAGAGTTTCATTATGCCGGGACTTTACGCGGAAAGTGCGGAAGGATGATCCTTTGATGATTCGTCGTCGCAGCTTTTTTGCACGTGCATTCCCGGTCATTGAGCGCCATCCATGTGCTTAGAAGCTCGATACAGCACCTATGTAAATAAGTATTGCGACCGATCGAGCTAAGCCGTCTCGTGGGGATGCAGACTATAACCGATTTTTTTTTCGAGAGTCGCGCAACTTTTAGTTGTTAACGCGTTCGCGCGTGTAATATAAGGTATGTTTAAGACCTGTGTATAAATGGGATTATCTGGTTAACGCGGGGCGCGCGTTATTAAAAGCGCGAAGAAAAAGAGGGGAGCGCACGCCACGCGTAACGTTTATAATTAAGAAGAGAAGCGAAGCAGCTAAATAACGCGTCGTAAAAAAGTT
The DNA here is from genome assembly GCA_900490015.1 of Megastigmus stigmatizans. Lineage (NCBI taxonomy): Eukaryota > Metazoa > Arthropoda > Insecta > Hymenoptera > Megastigmidae > Megastigmus > Megastigmus stigmatizans. Next base: position 10,642 of record UELV01097825.1, on the reverse strand, counting down.
CGGCCAATTTCTTTTTTATTCGCAGCGAGGAACGAAAGTCTAGATAAGTAAAAAGAGGTTGTATATATACATCGATATGCTGTCGGAAACATGCGTTTATTTATATATATATGTGTAAGGAGGGATGTCGGAAGTGGCGCCAAATTGCCGAGAGCGAGGGTGGGGATAAAAAGTGACGAGTCCGCGCGCGAGTGGAAGTAAAAGTGTTTACGGAGAGCGGAAGCGAGAGATATAAGCGAGTTGTAGCCAGTACCGAGAGAGAGAGAGAGAGAGAGAGAGAGAGAGAGAGAGAGAGAGAGAGAGAGAGAGAGAGAGAGAGAGTGAGACATATTTACGAGTTACTGTAGTTTTTTTTGTCCTTTTTTAAACGCGCACAGAGCTTCCCTCGTCGCTGAACACTTTTTCCAAATATATATACTGCGCGGAGAAGTCGGTCGCGCGTCGCTGCGTTCCATCAGCGCGAACATACGGAGCGTTTTTTTTTCTCTCTCCGCGCTTACCCGTTATACAACTATGTTTTGTAGTCGTTCGTTTTCGCGTATATATATACCGCTTTCTTCCGATCTACATTATACGACTGTACTCGCGTGCGCCCATAAATAAGAGGGCCGCTCAAGAAGGACGAGAGGCGAAACGATATATAGGCTATAGATTTTTGTATTAGCACAACGTGGCGTATTTATACGTATATGTGTAAGTCAACGAGTCAACGAGTGGGCAATTAGTTAAGAGCTGCTATAGGGTGAAAGATTGATTTTTAATTGTGTCGATTCCGCGTCATTTTTATACATTAGCATATACCGCGCGATTTTATATATACGATATAGTTGGCCCTTTTTCCGTGACGTGAAAAATCCTCGAAAGTTCGAGAGCGCCCTCGCTCGAACTTGGCAAATATATACACGCGAAAACGCACATTATATATAGGTATATTCGTTTATATATGTGTATATCTGTGTCAATTACGTATAGGTGAGCGTTAACGAGTTAAAGATTTGGCGCTGATTGCCGCTAATTATTGGAAATATATATAAATGCAAATTCGTAATTGGAATGCGCGTGAGTTGTTTGACTTTATAAATCAGCCAACCCTCCCCCTCTTTCTCGATTCGCCCAAGTCGAAGTAATTAATTAAAAGTTCGTTTCTTTTCCGGCCCCGCCGCGCTCATTCTCTCTTTCTCGATCGTCATTTGGCAATCGAGAGGGGGAAAAAAACCAGAAAGCTGCTCCCGTCCAATCGCCGAATCGCTATAATTAGTTATTGATTTTTAATTGCATTAATATCTGTATATTTAGTGCTTTAATGAAGCTTTAATTACAAGTCAAAAGAATTGATAAAATCGAGCCGAATCGCTTATTCAGCGGGGTTCGTTAACGGCGATATATACATTAGCGCACGATTAAAAGATAAGTGCGCATTCGGTGGGAAATTTTTATTTCATCAAAACTGTTATTAGACTCACTGGGGCGGCCTTATTGATGTATAAGCACTTTTATGCTTGGATTGGCTCTACTTGAATTTTGTTAAAGAAAAACGGCACAATATATTCTTCAGTAATGTGATTGTGGTATTTAAACGTTTTTGTTGTCTAAAAAAAAAGAATTTATCTTTAAAGCCTATAATTTTTCATTTTGCCATCGTATTACGGTATACCATAACGCTGTAAATTCGTATATATTTTTATTCCGGTATATACAGTAAATTTAATATAATTCCGAGAATCATTAGCATAATCGATAGGCCGATTCCTCCGCGAGTAACGCGCGTTTCTCTCCGTTCTTTCCCCCAAGTCTTATATAAAATGAATGACGCCGAGCTGCGCAAACATCATCTGAAAACGAATTCGCAACTCACGAGAATCTCATAGAGTAAAAAAAGGGGAGCGAGAGAAAAGAAGTCTGCGTGTGTGTGTGCGCGCATGTGTCGGAGAGAGAGAGAGAGAGAACACGGTGAAAGCGCTTCTCCAAAAAAAAAAGAAGAAAAAAAAGACGTTTCGTCTCGCGTCTGCCGCGGCGGCTTGGGCGTATATGCGCGTGAAGAATAATGCATACACTTCGAGAGTACGAGTTTTAATTACTTCCGCGCTTAGGAGGCCAGTAGTCCGTGGAGAGTGTGGGACGTCAGCGGTGGCGTCGGCGGCGGCAGGTCTAAAGCAACTATAAGCGCCGGACAGGGGCGGAGGTAAGCTCGCGACTAGCGGGTATATATAGATACGCGGTCCGTAGCAGCAGCAGCAGCAGCAACAGCAGCAGCGGCTCCGAGCGGCCGGAAATTGCCAGACCCGAGCATCCGGCCGAGCTTTGCCGGCAGTAGGACCGAGACTGAATTGTCGGCCCGAGCAATTGCATTGCTTTTTGCTGCACTCGGGAGCGCACATATAACGCACGACAAAACCAACGCGAAGGAAGAGCAGCGGCAGCGGCAGCACCACCGCCGAGGAGATATAAAGCATCGGATATATATATAGGAAAAAGGAAAAAAAGGAAAAAAGAGAACGCGGTTCGAATTCCACGTTGGGGGAGAATAAACGGCTTGTTCGAGGCTCCTCTTTTTTTTTTCGTGACCCGGGCGAACAATTTGAAATTCTCGAGCTTCCGAGTAACTGCACGTACGTGAAAGTAATAGGAATCCTCCATTTCGGTGTAGGACGTGTGCGAGCGCGAAGAGAGACAGCGAGAGAGAGAAAGGAGACTTAGTTCTGCAGTGTTTGCCTTGGATTTTAATTTTTAAGTGGGACAAAGATTGAGGTGAAAATTAAACTGAAATTCGAGATGGAATTGGGCTACTGTTGACATTCGCCATCGAGATAGGTACGCGATTGTCACGTGAATTTTTATTAGTGGGTTATTATTAGGAGGACTTATTACCCAACGTTGACATAGTTTTGTGAAATTTCGGAATCGAGGGGTTGGAAATGAGATTTAGTTGGATTTCCGGTTAATATCGATCTCGCGTGTGCGATATATTGGTTTGTAAATAAAATTCTAAATGGGCGCAATGTAGAGAATATCGCGCGTCGCACTAAAATTTTTGAGTGCGCAAACCATTTTGACTGAAAAATCCATTCTCGCGTGGTCTTTTTATCCGCTGCATATATTGTTAGTGGAGTTGATTTTTTATGGATGATTGATTTTCCGAATCGAATATCTAAATCGAGGTGAACATTTATAAAAGCTTTGTTAGTAAATTTGATATACAAGCAGAAACTTTACCATTAAAACATACAGTTATGCAATTAACTGAATAAAAGTAGGTCAATGAAATTTCCAATTTGTGCAGAGCCAGAAAAATTGTGGAATGTTTCTACAGTATAAAAAGAACAATGTATATCACGAAATAAGAAACTGAATAATTCGTAAAAAAACTAAAAATATTTTTGTACTGTAATTTGAATAGTTTGCGTATTTTTAAAAAGCTCTATATTTATTATAGATAACTTTGAAATTTATATTAAAATACTTCCAGAACTTTTCAATTCCGACGCATGGACAAATATTTTAAAAAATTTTGGTGGCACTTCTTTGTAACCAATATAATTGACTTTTTTTTTTAAAAAAATTATGAATTCGACAGTTTTTCAAAATAAAGTATGGAAAATCATTTTAAACGATTAAAAATGTACTTTAATTTAATATTTTTTTCGTACTAAGTTAAAGGTTGGTAAAAACATTTTAGCAAAAATGTTTTGATAATAAGTTTGTTTTTTTTACTCTAATTCATACTTACATATATGAGATTTTTTTATTGCTGATATGATTATCCTTATGAAAAAAATTATTAACTTGATATCATCTTCGTTGAAAAAGTTACAGTAACTAGAAGAGAAAAAACAATTTAGTCATAACATTTAGGCTTATCGATTTTTCACGTGGTTTTGTAGTCATAACAGTTGGGTATAGGCTGCAATCAATTAAAATAATATAGTGACTTTCAAAATATTGTATTATTATTACATGAATTGCAGTCTTGAATTATAAAATTTTTAATTTTGAATGTGTGGAACCCTATCATCATCGAAACGAAAAGTTCTGGAGATATATCCATATATATATATTATAATACTAATTATAATTACTAGTTACTATACTAGTTACTATACTAATTATAATTAGTACTTCTGGGAAAATTATACAAAAGTAGAAAATTTTGCAATACCCGATTTAAACTCATACTTTTTAATCGAGGAATTATTTCTTATTTTCAGTTATATAATATATCCCGAGTTTAAGTTTTATCACGACTATAAAATACAATAAAATTTTTTAAATTCCCAATCACACCAGCGTAGCGCAATGACAACATTTTTCCGCATCAGTTGAAAAAAAAAAAGGGAAGTAGTAAAAACATCCTTGTTCCAAAACATGATTTTTCGCCGTAACTTAAAACACGATACAGTTAAACTAAACATTAGCGCGGCGCAGAAACATTAGTCGAGCAGTGCCGTGAAACGGCGTCGCGAGCTTTTGAATTCCATAAATTTCGCGCGCTATCACCGCGAAGACCCAAAACACTCACCGCAGAGTTACTTATTCTTCGCCGTTCTTACTCTTTCGTCGCTTCTAGAAGCGACTGCAGTAACAATTATTTCCACAACGATGTGCAAGAGAATGAGTGAGTGAGAGAGAGAGAGAGAGAGAGAGAGAGAGAGAGAAAGAGTGAGAGTAAGCTTGTGCCAGGGCGGTGCCGCGCGCGAACGAGAGAGACGCATTTAGCGCATGGCGCGTATAGAAAGCGAGAAAAGTTTTCGAAGCTGTGACAATAAGAGCCGTTTAGAGCTCCATTAAAAGCGTAGGAGGTGCAGCAGCAGTTGGACAAAAAATAAAAAAAAAACACCCAGAGATAAGATAAGAGTCGGCCAGGTTTACAATGCATATATGCGTGTTTCTCTATACGTATACGTAACTATGTGTGTGTATGTATGTGTATAACCAGGCCGAGTCGTTATTTTCGTTTCTTCCTTTTTTGCGTTTTGTCTCCCGCTGCTTCTTCTTCTCGTTGTGTTTTTTTCCCCACCCCTGTTTTCTAATTTTTGTTGTTTTGTTGAAAGAGACGTATGGGCAAAGAGGAAGGAAACAACGACGCCATCGTTGCCCGTGCGAATGGTTTGTTGTGTGTGTTATTATTCTTGAGGAGGGGTGTACTAAAAAAAATAATAAAAAAAAAACAGAATACAAAAATGCGAGAGAATATTGAGATATGAATGAAATTCGGTCAGGGCTGGTAAGTGGCGGTTTTCATGAGAAGAAGCTGCTAAACGACCTGCTGGATTCGTACAACGTGCTGGAGCGCCCGGTCCAAAATGAGTCCGATCCCCTACAGCTGAGCTTCGGCCTTACGCTTATGCAAATTATTGACGTTGTAAGTTTGACACGAACAGAACAACAAAAGATAATGTAAAAGTTTGAAAACAGTTTTTTTTGTTATTTTTTCCTATATAAAAAAAACAAAAAAACAAAACGAATGAACGATATTGATTAAGGATCACACACTTTACACACGGCATTGGATCTCTTTTTATTTTGCGTGTACATTTGTTGTTTTTTCCTTTATCTTGTGTTACTGGTTTACTCCTTCCCCCATTTTCTGTACAATTTCTTTTCTCCTACTTTCGGTCTCTCTCTCTCTCTCTCTCTCTCTCTCACTCTTTATCTCTTTTCTTTCTATCTCTCTCCAGCCGCTACTTCTACTATTTCTGTTTCTCACTTTGGAAACTACACCCACAGCCCACCATAGTCCGCAATTATTCCGATGCGCGCAATTCGCGAGAGAACAGAGTTTTTTCCGTATCTCACGAAAAAAGAAAACAATGTAAAAGCGTGTTTCTTCGAAAACTTGGTTCGCGGGGGAGCGTTTATTTTACGATGGGATTTCCCATGAATAGCAAACTATCGCCTCATTAAACTCAAAGAAGTCTCTTTTACCACGAAATTGTTGTTTCATATTTATATATATGTATAACACAGTTAATGTGAAATTATTAACAATCAAGAAATGCGGAGCGGTCCATTCGCGTGCGTGGCGGCAACTTTTAATAGATCGTCAGCAGTTTTCCGCGAGAGAATAAACAATTAGCCGTCGTTTATAGTCGAAACTCATTTATAGTTTCATCGATAATTGCTATTCAAATGAATTTTTTTTTTAATGTCTCACTGAGATAGCGCTAATGGCCACTTCCTGTATATATACATATACTATTTTCCATTTTAATAAATTTGCACAAAGTGTATATACCGTTAAATAAACGTAACGATATTATGTTGTAATTTATGGAATTGGATTTTGAAATAAAATGTAATCGAAATATAAATTACTTTATCGAAATGCGAATCAATTAGTAAATCGAGAAAATTGTTGCTTAACGTGATTTGTTAATTAAACCTAAATATATATATTAATTTGCTTGACGGTTATATGTATGCGCATGTTTGATTGGAATTTTTCAATGATCGGGTTAGTTTTACATTGGCTACGCTTTGATCAGTTGCCGATCGAACGCTAATTTTGTTGTTTGATTCATACCGATAGTTTAGACTAATTAAATCCTAAAATGAACATTACAGCGGATCGAAGTCTAAATTTTCTTGTTTGATAAATATCGATAGTTTAGAGTAATTAAGCACTAAAATGAATATTATAGCATCGATATTTACGACGTCACCTGGGAGCATCATTATCCAAACCGATCGCACCGAATTCGTTTATATTGCCATTGTTAATAATTTCGCATTACACGTTCAAACTCTTTTCTCTCGTGTCAGAAAATAATTTGGATGGTTTGCCAAAAGAAATATAAAAACAGAAAAAAGAATTTGCCGACACGAGATACAATAAAGTCATCGAGTACACCCATTGTATATTCGAAAATAAAGTAATTAAAATAATATTGATTTAGCTGACATTGATTTGGCTTATACGCCCACTCAGTCGATTCAATCGAAAAAATGCAGCTTCAAATTTTACGATTAAAAAAAAGGGAGAAGTTGCGACGAACGTAGGGGAGGGGTTATACACGATCCACATTGTTTTCTCTTCAATTATATTCCCCAACCCATTTTTCTGATACTTTATTTCCTTCGACGCTCGAGTCCCGCACGTACTTTATGTTACTCATCAAAACACAATTCATTCGTCACTTTCAGTCAAGAGTCTCTTCCTCTCGCCCAGGTATGTGTTCCTCTCCTTCCTCCCCTTCTCATTTTCGCCCAGTTCGTTTTAATTTTTTATCAATTTTCCCAGTCCTTGCGCTCACACACCTTGCCATCACCACCAACCCCACTCCCACATCCAGACCTCCCCCTTTTCATACGGACGATTTTTCATTGTGCAACGCTCGCGCCACTGTTCTATCTCGCTCTTTTTTCTCCCATTATTGCAATTTAATCTCGATTCTTCTTAATCGATTTCTAATGCACATATAATACCCCCCCGCTCTCTCCGCCTCACAGTTTTATTACTCTATACCTTCTATACAGCCTATAGATTAACCCCGTCCAGCTCTTTTTAATTTTATGCCCCCACCCCCTTTCTTATACAAGATTCGCCTTTAACGACACATGACTCTCTTCTTACATTGTGGATATGCCAGTTGCTTATTAAGTATCACCGACCATCACAGTTTTTGTTCGACAATCGGTTGTTTTTTATTCTCTCTCTATTTGTAGAAGCATTTATTTGTATACGAGTTTTTTCTGTTTCTGTTTTTTAATTATAATTATTGACCAGAGAAGTTGAGGAGGCGAGGCTCGAGCGACGAGCAGCAACAAAGGAAACGCTAACTTATTGCTCGTGAAAAAGCATTATTTGTGCGTGGCCCGTAGACTTTTATCATCGCTCGCGAGGTACTGACGTACGCGTAACTGCAAAATTACGCTTAAACGTGTTTGCCAATCAAACATCGAGTGTCGTCAAATATTTGCTTTCGAAAATGCAGTGGTATATATGTATATACACACTGCAAAAGTCGGTATTTGATTTCGTATCTCTCGTATATATATATTTGAATTTGTTTGGTTCGGCATGCGCGCCCCGCATAAACGCTACACCGACATGCGTCATGCAGGTTTTTCTTTTTTTTTTTCATGCCGTTATGAGTCGCGATTGTATCGGTATAATATATACACTTTGATCGGACCAGATAACGTTTAATTTATGGTGTGTGTGGCGCCGATTTGTTTCAGTATGCGCGCGCGCACGGCTCGCATTGACAGCTCCACCAGTCGACCATTCCAACGATAATTCGGCTACTATTCCGATGAGTTGACAGAGATCGCGTGTTTTATTATCTGGCCTCGCTCTAGCCCCAGCCTCCTCGTCGTATTATGCACATTTAAAACTGCACTTTTATTTCATTTGGAAGTTCTCTTTGAGCTACATGGTTATTTTCATTGATTACGTTTGCACTAACATCCTCAAGGTTCACTCAACTTGCTAATTTGTGTATCGAACTTTGGTATTATTATTATTATATATAAATATATATATATCGATATATTATTCGCGTTTCTTATGTGTCTTGTCATTATATACATACATATATATATATATATATATCTATATATATACCCTTGTGAAACCTTTTCTATTGAGATATTTGCAGCATTGTATTACGTATTTATCCCAATAAGATATTCGAAAGTAGTTGTTCCAATATACAATAATTAGTAGACACTTGATAGAGTAATACTTATATATGTGTACAAATATAAAATCTATACTTGTCAAGCAAACCAACAGAATAGTACCTATACTTTAGTCACACAAGTTAACGATCAGCGAAACAAACAGTGTAAACGTGCTCAATGTACGACGTACGAGCGAAAAAGGTAAAATTATCCTCTCTGGTCAAGTAATCCTAATCTCCTAATCACCGAATCCGTATAAAAGCTCCCGAACGGACGCTTTTCATTTAACGCTCCTTTAACCTCTTCCCAATACTGTATCATAGAAATTTGTAATCAATGGTTAGTCATAATTATTGAACACACCGGAGGCACGTCCCTCTAAGCGGCTTATCGCTCTCTAAAGAGTTGCAAAATGCCACGATACTAAAACCGCCTATTCAATGCGCACATTTTCAACCGACTTACGTTTTTTAACTGCAAAATTCATTGAATGGGCTTTTGTATTATCAAGATGCACCGTGTAAATGAGTTTATTCTTTTTACGCATAATATTGAAGTAAACTGAAGAATTTTATTACAAAAGCTCCATTCAGGATTTGCAATCAGATATTTTATCGATGCGTTTAAAATTGGTTCAGTTTAAAATTCAAATGACATTTTTTTTTATCAAGATTGTCCGAATAACACGCTGACATTTACTATAAGGAAAATTATTTATTTAACATTGCAGATATAAAAAAAAATTACAAATAACGCGATAAGCAATTATTGAATAGAACTTTTGAACCGAACTGGAATTTTTGATATTATATAAAAAAGTGTAAATTTATAAAAAATGAATGGTTTTCAGAACAAAAGGTATAATTTAATAACAGTTTTTGAAATATGATTTAAAAGTATCTAATGGCTTACTTATCAAATTTAACAGTTAAGAAATTTTTATTATTAGAAAAATCTTTCCCAATAAAAAAAAATAAAATTAATTAAATTAAAAAAAGTTTTAATCAAGACTCGTTTGACATCAATTTTGAAAAAAAAGAGTATCATTTAATTGATAAGTATGTTAATTCCAATTCAATCATTATAAATGTATACAAAATTATCTAATTAATTAATCGTATAAATAATTTTATCTTTATCAGAGTTTGTTGCACTGTTCATACACTGTTCAATAATCATGCGATTGATTAAAAATTTGACATATCTTATTAACATAGTCTCGTAATTAGTATAAGATATTTCAAGGAAACTAAACTATAATATTTAAGTAGTTATAGTCACGATTAAGTCAGGCACTAAGATAATGTTTGATATATCATATAAATAACATCAATTCAATGTTTATATTATAATAAATTAGTATTCAAAATATTCACTTATACATCAAGACTTGAATTTTTTTTTCTATTTAAGATAAAAACTAAACATTGGAGCGTTTGAAGGAATTTCACCGTTTTCCATTCTATAAATGAACGGTTGCGCGAAGCATATTTATAGACATGTTGACTTAGTAAGAGCATTTCAAAGAATTATAAATAAAATGAACTCTTATCTAAATTCTGAGAGTTTAACTATATCGATGCCCTATTATGTGTTTTATTTACCTTTTTCACGGAGAAAAATACTCTCTTTAAAATTACTATAATCTTCACTAATGGCGAGACAGAGTCAAATTATGAGAAACTTTACAATAATTATAAAACTTATTAGCATACATTCAATAATTTCCGCAAGTCCTGACACTGAAAAATGATTAGAGTAGTAACTAAAAATTGCTAACGTGTATACTAAAAATTATACGCAGTAAAATTTCAATAACTTTATTTTTTAATTTAGTAAATAATATTATGAATTTTGCTAAACAGTATAGTAAAATCAGTTATTTATATACTAAAAAATATTACTTTTGAAATTGGTATACCAAGCTTTTAATATTTGATATAAAGTATAGTAATAATTTAGTAAGTAGATGCTAAATCTATGTTTTCATTTGTTCAGAAATCGCGAATATATGTAAAGG
>UELV01097820.1:0-60549 GCA_900490015.1 Megastigmus stigmatizans | reverse complement strand
AAAACTTAGTATCTTCATAAAACTATACTGCATTGGTTGTAATTTGTCAATACAATGAGGTGGTAAACACACTATATTAATACCATTTTCATCAGCTAATTCAAGCACTTGCAAATTCTTCAAGTAAGAATGATATCCATCTAATAGTAAAATCACTGGAGAATCTTTTGAAGCTTTTGAAAATTCTATAAACTTTTCAAGCCACTTTACAAATATAGCTAATGTCATTTGTCCAGTTGGATCAAATGCAGCCCATGATCCAGGAGGTGAACCTTTGAGAAGTGACTTAAGATTTTCATTTGGAAAAATTAACATAAGAGGAGTGTAAACACCACTTGCAGAGAAGCAAATCTCTGCTGTAACCAATTTACTTTGTTCCACTGTTTCAGGTTCCAATTCTGTACTGCCTGAGGATTTATCTAAGTTTGCATCTGATTTTGAAAGGCAAGTTATTACAGTTTCATCAAGATTATAAATATCATTGGGCTCAAGTTGATACTTAGTAATTATACTTTCTAGGAAATCAAAAAATTTATAGATTTTTTCCTTATTAAATTCTCGAGTTTTCTCAACTAAGGGATCAGATCTTCTCACTGAAACTTCAGGATTCCTCTTTAAAAATCCACGATACCAATCTTCACCAGCTGTTGCAATATCTTTATTGAACCGATGAGGGATTTTAAATTTTTCAGCTACTTGAAAAGCCAGCCGCCTTATGTCCATCCCAGTTAGTCCAACAAATTGATTTTCCAGTGTATGAATATATTGACATAGAATTGCTTCTTGTTCTTTGGTAAATACTGTTTGAACATTTGTTCCTGTAAAGTACAAGAAAGACAGTTGTAAAAACATATTTAGTCACAGAAGCAAACTAAAAGAATTGTTATGAATAAGTTTAGGTACATTTAATATTTTACAAAAACCATATTCAAGCATTATACAACTCTGATTTCAAAATCTAAATTTAAGAAAAATGGTGCTATTGATTAAATAGAAAATCTAAACAGATGTAGTTGATTATACCGACCTTTTGGATTCGCAATTAATTCAATTTCTTTTTCAGGATCGCATCGACACTGATGAATCTTTCTTGAAAGTGTTGCATGAGGAACTTGATTATCTATAGAAGCTTGTCTGATACTGATACCGTGTTTTATAACGCCTTCGATGGCCAATCTCATAGCTTCTATCGTCCATGTTTTTCTTTTTCTAATGTATTTTCTGACCATGGCGACTGAATTATTTAATAACTTTATTTATAAACAATATGAAACAAATGAAACATTTGTTCGGTAAGTACTGTCAGAATTCAGAACAGAACAGGTTAGGAACCACAGTATGTTTGGTTCTACCATCTTCCCCTTCCATAATCCACCCGTGTTTAAATACATATGTTATATGCACGGACAAATGTATAGTCATCTTTCACTCTTCCGAAAATGTATTTCAAAATAGCATTGTAAATAATCCATTTGTATTAATTTCATTGTTATTTAATTGTATGTTTGTTTCGTAGGTACCTATATATAGATATTTTAATTTTGAAGTTACATTTCTAATAATCGGAAGAATATTATTGTTATTTTAATAGCTTTGATTTATTATAGATTCATAAGAATTACATAAACATCACACTTTATTCCAAGAAAACAAATGCAATTATATAAATTCAAAGAACATTGTCCATAAAGTAAATTATGAGAAAGTATAATCGTGTGATCTTTTATTCCAACAAATGCAATTCAAAAGTACTTGATTAATTTTAATAAATTGTAATAGATTAATTTAATTCCCTTTTTAAATATTTTTGGCCCTGAAAAGGGCTGATTTTATTGAAGAGCTAAATTTATCCTATTTATTTTGAACTGGTATATTTAGTAACTGCTTTGGTGCCTTCACTAACTGCGTGCTTGGCGAGTTCACCAGGAAGCAGAAGTCTCACAACTGTTTGTGATTTCCCGAGATGTGATGGTCGATCTCTTATTGTAATGAGCCAGACGGGAAGATTCAGCGGCGATGCGCTCGAAAATATCATTCACGAAACTATTCATGATGCTCATAGCTCTGGAAGAGACTCCTGTATTGGGATGAACTTGCTTCAAGACCTTGTATATATAAATTCCATAACTCTCTTTCCTCTTCTTGCGACTATTCTTGTCTTTACTGATATTTTTCGCAGCTTTACCACTTGCTTTAGGATTCATCTTCGTAATTCAAAGGTAGAACCTTATTATCAAGTGTTCGGAGAAAAAGTGATGGGTCTTCTTTTTTTTTTCTTTTATAAGTACAAACGCTGAGCTGGGCCGTTCCAATTACAACGCGAGTTTGGCGTCACGAACGGAATCAAGGAGAAAGAAGCTGTTGATTGGTGAGGCGCAGCTCCGACACGATACGCCCCAAAAATTTAATTTTCCCCCACCATAGTGACAGTTCGCGCTGTGATTGGAGCGATCGTACTTCGCGACAGGAGTATAAATAACTCAGATTGACGTTTAAAATTTATTCGCTCGGTTTTTTTCAAAGTGTGAGGATCTCCAGGCTTCGATAATAGACCTACGAAATGTCTGGACGTGGAAAAGCAAAGGGAAAGTCAAAGACTCGTTCTAACCGTGCTGGACTTCAATTCCCTGTGGGTCGGCTTCACCGGTTACTTCGCAAGGGTAACTTGGCGAGCGCGTCGGCGCAGGTGCTCCTGTTTACTTGGCTGCTGTCATGTAATATTTAGCTGCAGAAGTCCTCGAGTTGGCTGGAAATGCCGCTCGCGATAACAAAAAGACCAGAATCATTCCTCGACACCTTCAATTAGCCATACGTAACGATGAAGAATTAAATAAATTGCTTTCTGGTATCACTATTGCTCAGGGTGGTGTTCTTCCTAACATTCAAACTGTTCTTTTACCAAAAAAAACCGAGAAGAAAGTTTAAATCTTTTTGTTTTTTCTAACAAATGGCCTTTTTCAGGGCTACCAACTTATTCAAACGTATTGAGCTTTTATTTGCAATCTTATGATAAGTATCTAGATAGCTCATTATCATCTAAAAAAAAACCGGCCAAGTATAATGTGCACACGTCAGTGGTAATTGGAGCGCATTCAGAATAGCGTGAGAATTTTCCGTGCATTGAAATGTTATTTTTTTCTTATAAATTTATCGTGTAAGTGACAAGTAATTCACTTTAACAGCGATTTTCGATGCGGATATTTTCTTTAAAAAATTGTAGTATAAAGTTGCAACAACATAACCTAACCTCTTTATGTAATAGACATTTAAACATCAAAAGTAAACAACAGTATTCGGTATTAAATTTAAAATCTTCGGTTAAAATACCACGCTTCGCATCAATGGAAATTGATACAGAGCTATTAAGATGTACAAAGGAGGAGCTTTTGCAAATCTTCGACGCGAGCGTGTCATCGGTAATGCCGGGAGCGTTGATAGACAAAAAAGTCAAGCTCGTCAACGAAGACCTCGTAATAGACGGGACCCCTTACCCGTTGACGGATAATGTATACCTAGTAGGTTTTGGTAAAGCCGTCGCAACCATGGCCTACTCTTTGGAGCAGATTCTGGGGCCTAAACTTAAGCGCGGCATTATCTCGGTGCCCCGACCTCCGACAACAAAACTAACGATATCCGAAGAATTTAAATGCCTGCGAGAACGAGCCGAATTTCAGACCCAAAATTTGCAGATGATAAAAAGATCAAAAGTCATTGAGTATTGCGAAGGCGCGGAAAATAATCAGCCGGACAACGCATCTCTAGCGACCACGACGAGTATAATTGAATTTATAAAAGATCTCGGTCAAGATGATACACTGATTGTTTTGATATCAGGTGGAGGGTCGGCATTGCTTTTTCAGCCAAAACCGCTTATTACAGCTGATACTAAGCGAGAGCTATGCAGCAAGCTGCAGAATGCGGGCGCCAGCATCACTGAACTCAATTGTGTGAGGAAACAGCTGTCGAGTGTTAAGGGAGGTGGATTGGCTAAAATCGCTTACCCAGCCAAAGTCTTATCTCTCGTTCTTTCGGATATCGTTGGCGATCCTCTAGAAACTATCGCCAGCGGACCTACCTGTCCTGTAAACGATGGTAATAAGAATTTAAAAGCTTCATCATGAAACAGATTCTTTTCACGCTTTACCTATTAAAAAGATCTATAATTAATTTTTCCCTAAAGCCATTCTTATACTTTTTTAAAATAATTATTAGTTATTCAAAATATTAATGAAAAAGAACAATTTTTATTAATTTTTTTGTATTAGTTGAAAACTTAGTGTTATGATGTTTTACTTAAGATTTTAATTTTTTTTTATTTCACATAAAATTGATATTTTATTTTCATTCTTTTATGTAGAAAATGCTAAAGAAGAAGCAGTACAAATTCTACAAAAATATGGACTTTATAAAAGTCTTGATGATGATACAAAACAATTATTATCGAATGGTACAAATAATGTTCCGGAAGTAAAAGGTATGATGCTCGAAGGCAAATTCAAGCATGTTGAAAATTTAATTATTGGAAGTAATGCTACTGCCCTTCATGCTGCTGAAGAATGTGCAAAAAGATTTCATCTAAACACTGTTGTCTTATCAAATACAATTGAGGGTGATGTTAAGAATGTTAGTTTTGCTTATGCTAGGCTCACAAGATCTATTTGTCAAGCTTTAGAAAAATCATTTTTTAGTAAAGAAGATTTTATTTCCAAGATTTTAAAAGATAATATTAAAATTTTGCACATTACTGAATCAAAACTTGAGGAAACATTTGATATTATAATGGAAACACAGAAGGGAAAAGGCCTACTTCTACTTGCTGGTGGTGAACCAACAGTTATTGTTGAAGGAAGTGGTAAAGGTGGAAGAAATCAAGAACTTGCTCTTCGATTTTCTCTGGATTGGCTCAGTGAAATCGCTAAGGATCCACAGTTAGCAAAGTATTTTGTTCTTTTTTTGAGTGTTGGTACTGATGGTCAGGATGGTCCTACAGATGCAGCTGGTGCCTTTGGGAGAGCTGCATACCGACCAAAGATGATAAAAATTCGCCAAGATATTATAGAAAAAAAGAAGTTTATATTACATCCAACTCAGGTGCAAGATCTAAAATATAAACTTAAACAGATAGATGAAATGTTACCTGAGAATGTTTTGAAACAAAATGACAGTTATAATTTCTTTTCAAGTTTTGAATATGGAAAAAATCTTGTAAAAACTGGCCTTACAGGAACTAATGTAATGGACCTGCATTTTATTTATATAAAAAGGAGAGAATGTGAGTGTAAAATTCAAGGGAATGCAAAGGATAGCAAGTTATTTGAAGATTATGATTATTTATTCAAAGAATAAGTAGAACAAGATTGTAAAAATAAGTGAAATTATTAATAAAAGAAAAAAAATAGTAATATATTTTGATAATTTTATTATTGTATCATATTTACAGTATTTTTGAATAAATTATCTCTTAAATAATTTAATTTTTTTATGTAGTATATCGAAAGTTATGCAAAAGTTGTTTACATTGTGAAACTCAATTACATACTTTTCTCAACACACTTTATCAAACATAGTCTCACACATACATAATCATTTTTACCTTCTCAATATGTATATTTTCTTTTAATAAATGCAACAATGCACAATAATCACTTTATCTGCAGACTTTTTACAATAATGTTCATTAATCGTTACAAAGTAGGTATATCTTACATAAATGTTAAATTTTTTCTCTGAAATGTGCCATCGGACGGACAGAGGGCTCAGAACAAAAAGTTACAGTGCAGAATTATAAAAAACATCAATAAATTTATATAGATTTTAAGTTAAAGAGTTTCTAAAAAAATGTTCGTTGTACTTATATTATAAAAATTAAATATAGTAAATAATAAGAGAAAGAATGTATTGCACTTAAAATATACATTGCATGAAACTATTGTCTTATGTAGGTACCAGGTACTTTAACAATTTCTATAAGATTTTGTTGTCTTATCAATAAAATAATAATTAGATGATTTCATTCTCATTGCCATTACTAATACTTAATTTCATATTAAATATTTTATATTCAAACTTTTTCAATTGTAGTTTTGAAAATTGAGTCATTCTCCATCTTTCGATATTTTAAAGTTGTTACAGTTAAAATGTTAAAAGGTAGTTAAATTAAAATTTCTTTTCAATATTAACAATTACTTTCATTACAGATCTTTGAATTATGTGAGAAAAGATAGCAACCTATTAAAAAAATTTTTACAATAACTTAAAAATTATAAATAAAATTGTTTTAGAATTAACAATGAATATGAATCTGGTAATACTAAAAATAAAGTATAAATTAATTTTATAAATCCCAACTGAACAAGTGGTGCTTTACAAGCATATCGCGTACTCCATCTTTCAATGGTTGTGACTGTTCTTTCTTGGGAGGAAGTTCCCAGTCTGGATTCAAATTAAATGCAAACTGACCTAGTGTACGAAGTTCACATTTTATTTGCACCCAACCTGGACTGTTCACAAAACTCCATGGATAATACCTGAAACAAAATCGGTATTCACTAAAAATCAATTTTCTATAAAGCTTTTTTTATCAAAATAATGGGTTAATTAATATGATATAATCAAAATAATATGTTTAATTAGTGAATAAAAATACTGTATTAGTTTTATAACGTTAAGGCGATGTACAAAAGTTATAAATACAATAATTATATTCCAAACTGTTCCTTTTCTTGAAAAAAAAATAAACGGTAAAAATTTCTTTGTAACACGCCGGGCGCGAAACTCGACTTTTGGTGCCTGTTTTCTGGACCTAAAACCCGTTTGGCGTCCTAGTAGCTTAATATACCATACAATTGTTTCAATTGGTATATTACACTACTAGGGTGCAAAACAGGTGATTCTCTGACAGGTGACCTGAGATGCACTTTGCGCCCATGTAGCGTTTACCATTCTTTGACACACCGGGAGCGTAATTTGGATTTAAATGTCTGTTTTTGCGGGCGCATAACACTTACGGGAGCAAAAATTAGCAAGCGCAAAACACGTTTGGCACCCACTTTAGAAAAGAGTCGGAAATCCAATGTTTTGGTCCCTTAAAACAGCACGAAAAATCGGATTTCGTACCTGGTGTTAAAAATAGTATTTTATTTAAAGCATTTGGGAATTTACTTGGGTTGAAATTTAAATCAATAATTACCATTTTTGTACAACTTCAACGCATGAACACAAAACTTCTAGCCATAAATGTAGAACCTGTTCATTCAGTCCAAGACAAATAAGAGAACGCAGTTTCACATCCATTTGGGCATGAGCATTGTCATGTGTTAAATTAACAGATTGGACACAACGATACAAAAGCTGTGAATATTAATATTAAATTAATATTAAATTAATATTGAATATTAATATTCTATAGAATCAAAATATATTAGGAGTTAGAACCTAATTCTTTTTGAAACCCACATACCTCTTCTGGAGTTAATACTTTTCCATCTTCATCTAATCGATATGTTTTACAAAGTACAAGTCTACTATAAACTGAATTAAAGTCTTTTTCAACCTCTCGATTTGAAGCTTCTTCAATAAAAAGCCATGGATGACAAGGACCACCTAGAAATGAAGGTCTTTTCATCCCATGCTCAAGAACAGATTTGATAGCTGGGCACAATCCTCCGCGAACAAGATCTGTTACAGCTTCACTAACAGCATCATCACCAGCACAAGTATACTGTTTACTTCGTTCATCTAAAAGCTCAACGAATTTTGCTGGGAACCACCCTTTAAAATAACATAAACAATTAGTTAATATAATACTTGAAATTTATTTTAATTTAACAATAAAAATATTTATTTCTAAATTTTTCTTACCCCTAAGTCCATTGAGTTCACCAACCCAACAATGTTCATCTTTTTGACTTATTATCGTGATAATGTCATTTTTCCGAAAACCAAGTTCATCATCATCATGTCTTTCAAAATCTTAAAATAAAAAAAGGAAGAACAAATTATTAATTTCAACTCATTAGATATGTTGTTCAATAATTCATTGGGTCCAAACAACAACGTACCAACTCAGAAAAATAGGCAAAAACGTAAAATTCAGAAAAGTAGGCAAGAAAGTACCAATTCAGAAAAATAGTCAAGAAAGTACTAACTCGGAAATAATTTTTTTTACTGTAATTTAAGTTGGCAACATATTGTTATTTTAATATTAGCGCATGAAAAAATAAAGGAATGATTCGAAATATTTGTTTTAAATATTAAATTAAAACTAATTTATCATGAATAGCAACAAGACATAATTATTGTTGTCTTATTTATATCTTGTCGCTATTTATGATAAATTAGTTTTAATTTTATATTTAAAATAAATATTACCAATCATTCCTTTATTTTTTCATGGGCTAACATTAAAATAACGGTGTGTTACCAACTTAAATTAGAGTAAAAAAAATTTGTTTCTGTGTTGGTACTTTCTTACATACGTTTCTGAGTTGGTATATTTTTGCCTATTTTCCTGAGTTTGTGCCTTTTTGCTTTCTCTCGAGTGTTGGTACGTTGTTGCTTGGAGCCGATGAATTGTTTTAAAAATATTATTGTCCTTATTACCAAGTAACGCTTTGGCACGTCGTTTTCGAATTCGAGAAACGTTAATATAATTATCATGGTCTTTAGCATGACTTTCCATACTATAATCTGCAGTCAATGAAGTATTACCAAGCTTTGGATCAAGGTTTATAAAATGCCTAGCAACTTGCAAGACAGATTCTCTAAGATCAACTAAAATTTCTATAAAAAAAAAGACGATAAATTTTATTTTTATAAGTATCTATTATAAAAATAAAAGTTAATATTACCTGTTTGTCTTATATTTTTACATTTCACATCGTCTTCAGACTCATCATTGCCAAATAAAAAGGTTTGAAGCATAGATTTATTACGTTTTACTTGTCTTCTGTAAAAGAAAAAAAAAAAAAAAGTTTAAAAAGTTAAATCAAAAAAATATTTATTTCAAGTATATTGTTGTAATACTCGTTATGTTTTTATAATAAATAGGTAGTTATAATAAAGAAGGTATCATTGAATTAATTATTAAAAATAGGAATATTATGATAACTAGAAATATTTAAAGAATATTAAAAATATTTTTATCGCTGATATTGTTTTATAATTCATGAAAGACATGAGAAAGATAATGCAAGCCTATATCTACTTCAGTATTAAAATTTACACCTTTTGTAAATAATTTTCGTTTCATAGCATTAATTCAGTAGGTAATCTCTTTCCGTAAATTGTATTATAAAAAATATTACAAAGGGGGACAATCAAAAGACATTCAATTTAAAAAATAATTTGTCTCCCTTACTTGAAGGAAAAGTTGATACAAATTAATTGAAAAGCAGTGTCTTTCTATACTCGTCTATCTCTACTTCCATATATTAAACATAGGGAATAATTAACTCGGCCTTTTTTCATATATTTCCCTTCAAGTATGGGAGTTAATTTTTTTTTTTAAATTAATTGCATTTTGATACTTTCAATTTTATAGGCAGGTATACTCCTTTACCTATTAAGATGTTGCTTTGGTAAATTTGGAACAGCATCAGGATTTCCAACAAGGCCACCTTGATCTGCCATTAAATAAGCTAAATGTCTTCTTCGATGCGTTTCAACAAGCGAATCTGTTAGGGTTCCACTAACTTCTAAAGAAACTTCTAAAAGTTGGTCCACATCAACAATATCACCGGGAATATCTGATAAGGCATTAAATATTTGTGCAGAGTTCTCCAAAGCCTTTAACTCTGATTCTGTAATTTATATTATATTTTAATAATTTATGCAATTATTTTTATGAAACCAAATATTTTAATTTAAAATATAAAATATACCCTTGATTTTTAACATTCCTAAAGTAATTTGAAATAATACAATAGATCCATCAGAGAGAAAGAGATCCCAAAGCCTCAGTAGAATTTTCATGTGAACAACAGAGGCAAATAATGTTAAGAACCAATTTAAAGATATTAAACTAAGCTCAATGTCATGTTGAACAAGTACATGGTCAATGTCTGGAAGAAAATTAGTAACTAGTGTTCGCAAAACACGTTGGTCTGCTTGAATTCCTAATTAATGAACAGATACATAAGACATAATGATTTGGAATAGTATACAATTATTAGTCTGAAAGTTTACCTATAAGCGTTGAAGAATAGTATGATGCAGGAAGTAAATCTTCAACTATTGTAGCCATCATCCAAAATGCATCTTCTTCTTCAAGCAGTAGCAGTAGTGAGGCAGCTATAGTTCCAGTTCCTTGACAATATCTTAAAAAATTTAACAGTAAAAGAAAAGAAAATTTAGAAGTACCTACAAGCATGATTTTAATTTCAAGAGTTTCAAATTTTGTATTATAATTTTTGAAAAAAATATCAATAATCATAAAGGTGACAGGTAGGTAGCTTACCCTATATCTGGATATAACCAGGCAAGACCACGCATAACTCTTCGTAACCTAGGAATTCCAGTACTATGCAGATTACTAAAACATGCATTTACTGGCATAGTCCTTAACAAGTCTTTTTCAATTTGTTTGCTTGTCATTAACGCATCACTACTGGAAGCTTTAACGATATCTTTATATGTAGTTTCTGAAGTTATTTTTTTCTGTAAAGCTCCTGACATTCTCATCCATATTTGTGGTCGAAGAGAATGTGGAATTCCTTTACGAACCATATCTCGTAATTTGTCAGTGCGAGGTAAACGACTATCAACATGTTGCCATGAAAGTTCAGACACTTCTTTATTATGACTGAATTCTAACAGTGCTACCCATTGCAGTCTTGAGTTCAAACAAGTTAGAAAATCAATTACTATTTTGTGGTATGTATTTAACCATTATTTGAAATGATATAAATTAATAATTATAATATATATAAGCTAACAGTAAAAAACCACATATTAAATATAAATACATATGAAAATACTTAAGAATAGAAAAGTTTATTATCAATTAAAGATTTTTAATATTTAGTAATGATAATAGTTACCTCTGTTGAGGGTCTTCGACAAAAGGTACACCAAGAAGTTTCTTGGCACTTTGCTCCATTCCATCTTCTTCATCTACTTTAAATCCAAATTCATCAAATCTATACTCTAGTTGTGAATTTGGATCATCTGGCTGATTGAGTTTTGCTAAAATATCTTGAGGCCACATAGATGGGGTCAGAGCAGAAAAAGGACCTCCTGGTGTAGGGGATAGTACATCATTCCCAAGTCCACTACCATCAACATCACATTCGTCATCCGATACGGCAGTTTCAAGCTTTTTCTAAAATATTTTTATAAAATTTAGCATCAATCAGTCATTACTTGTCATACCATTTTAAGTAATGATAAAAGAGCAATATTAAATTGACATACAAAAAAATGAAAAAGAAATGAATAAGTATGAATTAACTTATATATACAGTTAATGAGAAATAGTGTAAAAATAATGATTTGAAAGTCTAATATAAATTTCTATACATTCTAAAAAATAAATGGTTTTTAAAATAATTTGTTTTTATATGTAATTAACAATTATTGAATCGTTAAATTTCTTGAAAAGAATCAGAAAGATATTTACATCGTGATCTTCTTTCCCAACGTAACCTTCATGATCGCGAACATTGAATAAAGATTTAGCGATCTCCATTCTTGTAATTCTCAATGTACAAGTGAAAGTCTATAATTTGATTGTACTTTGATATCACTACATTGTTATGTATATTAATAAAAACTAGGAACAAAGAATGTCAAATAATAAAAATCTTGAACGATTTATCGACCGATGTTGACAGATGCGTAAAGCTGACGACGACAACGTCAGAACTGTTGATCAGGGTTAGGTTAGTAATTCAATTAACTTATATATGCAGTTATAATTTGAAAATGGCCTACCCTATACTTATTATGGTATTACAATTTCTCTTTACATAAATGTTTTCTCCTTTTTCTATAGATTTAATATTTTGGATGTAGGAGGATAATAATAATAACAATAATAATAACAATAATAATCTAAGAATATTACAATTTACTTTTATTTAATGTAGCCTCTTTAATGAGAACTCTTTTTGTGTAATTTAATTGCTGGTCTATGGCTTATAAAATAATTACACATAAGGTGAATAATAAATAAATAGTTTCGTACAAAGAACATTGGGTATGTTATAAAGATTTAAAAGTTAAGAGTTATCAAAGAAAGGATATGCTAGTATTTTGTTCAAAGATATATAAAAAAGTATAATAAGGAGGAATCGCGTACTATTAATATATATTCATACTTTATTCATACTTATTATATACATAATAATTATATTAATATTATATTTATAAAAATTAAATCGTCGAAAAGCTGCAGGACAGCACAGTGTATTTTGCATCCCTGCATCTATTTTAAATTTACATTTAGCGCTTGCAATATGGAGTATGTATAGATAGGCTTGCTCTCTGAAAACGCGAGTATAGCACACATCCGGTCCGCAACCAAGTTTCCACATTCCACAATCTCAACTTTGAGCCTCTCTTACTCTCTCGCATTGAGTCCCCCTCATGCACGTGAACACGTCGAAAGAAATAATAGGCGTTCTTGCTCGCGGCATTCGATTGGTTGACGTGTTCTTGGGCAATTCTAGTTTAAGTTGCTCGATTGCAGTCTGCGCGCCGCGTCTTCGTATTTCCAATCGGCGCGTCGCAGTATTGGACGCGCTACCGCTCGCCGTAGAGGAGAAAGACTCCACTTAGGCGCGGACCACACCGAAAAAACTGAGTGAGAGAGAGAGAGAGACAGAGAAGAGAAAACACGATATACATTTTATATTTTTATAAAATATATATCTCGTCCAACGACGAGATCGTGTCTCTCCTCTGTGTAAGCGGTGCGTGTTTGTACACAAATACGCTCTCGCATATATAGAGGTATACTCAGATCTATTTGCGCATGCATATAATATATATATATATATATATACGTTACATATATACATACACCTACAACTCCTATAAATGCGATTAAATAAATATACGCGCAAGGAAAACAATCGCGAGTTCGAAGTAACTGCGAAGAAACCAGAATCCAATTCTAGGAACGTCGCTGAAACCGCTTGGGCGAAGTGTGTAGAGCGCGTGTGCGCGAAAAAACTAGGCGATTCGGCGGCGTCACGCGTACACGGTCTCTCTTTCTCTCCTAAGCTCCGTTCACAGCTCGATATGAGCGTTACAGCCTCACCGAGGATTATATAGCTAGAACGTCTACAGTAGAGAGAGACGGATAGAGCCAGCATGAACTCGAAAAAAAGGCATACAAATAGAGCAAAAGAGTATAGAAAATTGCGGCCTAAGCAAGAGCGAACACGTTCAAAGAGGTATAGGAGCGAGAAAGACAGAAAGAAAGAAACAAAAAGAAAGACATGGGGGGAGATGGTACGCATGAATCGAGACCGAAGAGAGATCACGCAAAATATTGGACGACCAAATCGTCATCGCGTAATTTCCTATTCGGCAACAACAGCATAGTAAACATGTATGAGGTTCTTGCTGTATACGTACACGTACATACATTTGCAATTGCTCTGAAAAGTGTTATATAGACTTGTAGTAGGTACCTGAGCGATTAATGGTTGTTATTGTTGATTTTGTAAAATATTTGGACAAATACATGTTTTATAAACATTTAAATGATTACATTTTTCTTATGACGGATACAAATCGAAATATTCAGCTTTGCCTGCAATTTGAATCTTCTTACTAAAATATACCATCATTTTTTGCTCGTTATAATTCACCCTGTAGTAATTTTAATATTACTATACACGGACTCCGAATTGCAAAGTAATTCGCAGCGAATGCACTAGTACACACGTACACACACATACGCCGAGAAACATTCAGATTTCAGATTCAAACCTCACACAGACGAGATGCACACTCAAAGTTCGGTTTTGGCAAAATGGCAACACACATGTGACATGACACATTTTAGCACGCAGTGTACACACACTAACGAGAAATATCTTCACACAGATAAAGAAAGCATTCGGGACTCGGGAGTCGGTATTCGGGACTTACTCGCTATTGGCCACTGCCAACGATTCTGGCACCACCAGTTCGTACCACACATGCGCACACACACGTAGCCAAACGCAGGCCCGTATTTTCTATCACTTTGTTTCTTTGTTGCCTTGTGTGTTCGTTTGTGAGTGTGGCTGCAGTGTGCGAGCAGTGCTAGCACTGCGCTAGCAGCTCGCTGCTCGCCGCTCGGAGTAAAGCTAAAGTTAAAGCGCTTGGCGGGTGCCTCAGTGGGCAGAACGAGGCAGGAGCGACCGAGCGGGCCTTGCGGCACTCTAGTGGCGAGCTCACGAGGCGTCCGTCACTAGTGTCGACGTCGCCGTCGTCGTCGTTGGCCGCGAGTACGCGAGTGTCTAGAAACGGGAGAGAACCTATATACACACAGATCAAGCCAACCTACGGCGACGATAGCCTAAAGAGACATACGGGAAAATCCGCTCTGCTATCGTACGGCTCGAGTCTGCAGATCGCGCTCGCGTGTGTATGCGTGTGTGCGCGCGGTCGTGTCGTGCGCGGGTAGAGCGCCGACCTCTCGCTCGCACACGCGCGTGCTGCTGGAATATAATTGTGCACATACTCCGCACCAAGAGTGTAAAACAGTACGTTTCATACATACACACATTCATATATATATCTACAGGCGCGCATTAGATTATACGTGTATACGGCGTCAATGGAAGGTTTTTGCGTTGCGTTCAGAGACCAAGCGCTTGGGTGTGACACGGACACGCGCTCGTCCTCCTAGAGTACTCAACGTTCGCGAGTCTTTTCATCAACTGCTACTCGCGTGTGTACAGGCAACTATACCGCAGGCCACAAGTTGAGAAAAAGAGTGCCTCCTATATAGTGTATCGAGTCGAGGAGTGCTTGTCCTCGCTTTTGATCCCCCCTCCTCCTCCGCCCCCTTTCCCCTCGTGCCCCACCACCCGTCGCCGTCGACGACTTAGCCGCCCGGAAAATAGAAGATAGTGCACACAGCGTGTGATCATCGTCGCGCGCCAGAGTCCAATAGATATGTGTGAGTGTATGTTTGTGTACGAGTGCGTTTAATATAGCTATATCCCCGTGTGTGTGCAAGTTGGTTAATATTTTGCAGAGTGAGTGAAGACAGAGACGGAGATAGAGCGACGGTTGGTTGGCATAGTGTAAGTGTGCGGCTCGCGCCTATATCGGATTTGTTTGCTGCGTGTGTAAGAGAGAGAAGGAGAGAACTGCGAGGACGCGTTTTCCAGGCCGGGTGTACACACACGCGCCGATTTTCGAAGGAACCGACGCATCGGCTGCCTCTTTTTAATCCGGTATACATTTACCCTTTGCCTCGCCCCCGTACATAATATATATACGTAAGCACCGGGGAAAGGATGACGAAGAATGGTGAGCGTTGGCCAGTCGACGAGAGAGAGAGAAACGTAAGAATAAAGGCGTCTAGTATTTTAGAGAGAGAGTGAATTCACATCGTCCGTCTCGCTCGCTCTCTCGACAAGGAAAAAGGAAACGTCCTCGTAGTGTATACTGTGCCGGAACGGTATAACTCAGCTCGCGCGTGTGCAGATCGCAGGTGCGCGTCTGGTTTGTTCCTTTTTTTTCGTCTCTTGGTTCTCTGCCTTCTCACCGTCCTCATGTGCATTCGAGTGTGTGCAAAGCAGCTGAATAAAAACGAAAAAGAGTTTGGCGCGTCGTCGACATCTCAAGTCGGGAGAGCCTATAGACAGCGAGTGAGAAACGCGGATACTCTCGCGGGCACCTCTTTTCTCGTTCCGTCTCTCTCGCACGTTCGTATACGGATCTTTCTCTCTCTCTCACTCACTCTACGTGCAAATGTATATAGCTCGCGCGCCATTGTGCCCCGACGAGCGGCAGCAGCAGCAGCAGCTACACTCGCTTTTTCTTTTCCTCACTGTACACACCACCGCACACCGAGCAACAGAGACAAACAGTCGGTACATTACTACTACTCCCTATCCCTTTTTCTCTCTCCTCTTTCGCTCTCTTCCTGCCGTGCTAATAATTCGCGCTGGGTGAACAGCGACGAGGCCACGGCGACTACGACTACGACGACGACGACGATGTTGTTCGCGATGATATAAACTCCCGGCGAGGCTTATATACCGTCAGTTAGTGTGAGAGAGAGGGAGAGCGAGTTGGGTAAACGCGACGACACGCATCGATTCGGACGCCGCGCGAGCGCGCGGTTTCAATTCTTCGCGAGCGGCTACTTTTATCTCCAGTGTATACACAGCCGACGCCGACTTCGTCCGCTGGTAGCGTCGTGTGCTCGTACGGAAAAGGGCAGCGGTGTGTGTACATACATATGTCAGCCTTTGGCAGAAGCTTCTGCTGGGTGTTCGGAGTCGACAGATCGGCTCCACGGCTTGCGCATCATTATGCAACAGCGCGTGCGTATACGAGCGGCTACAGCTTGTTTGTGTGCACGGCCTGCCCGTGTGAGTGTATAAGCTGCGGGCCGCTGTTCTCTTCTCTTTCCTCTTGCACGCTGCTTATGCACGCGACTCTATATATTCTTGCTATATGGACGTTTCCTTCACGCTTTTTTTCCTCTCGCCTCGCTCCTTTTTTCTCTACCTTGTCTGCAAGTGACTCGACGACGTTCTGTGCTTTTCTTCTCGTCGGCTCATCCGTATGTTTCACTCGATCCTCTATGTGTATAGGATGTGTCCATCGGCTCTCGCGTCGTTCGTTAGTCAGACGATAGTTCGCTGCTCCGTGTGATACAGGCAATTTGTATTCGGAACGTCCAGGTGATATTTCGCGTTACCCGGTGCGAGTTCGTTGAGTTGAAAGTGAAAGGGTGCATGAGAGAGACGCGTCGCTTGTAGGTATATGGGTGTGTGAGAGAGGATGAGTTTTTAGAGGCTTTGTGTTGTGCTCAGGGCCGTTTTTTCGAGTACCGTGAAACTGTATCCACTCGGAGTGCTGCTGCTGTAGCAGCTTATTTGTGTTGTTACACGGATGTTGTTTTTCTTTTTCTACGTATTCTCAGTGCAACGGGAGCACCAAGCGGTTTTAATTGGCGCCGAGCTGTATGCGCACGTGTGCGTTTCTAGCTTCGCTTTAATGATGCAATTTCTGCGTTACGTTGTTAATATGCTTCTATGCGTCGCACCGCCCAATTGAAAAGTTCGACTTTGTGACTGTAACTAACGAGTGGCTATTATCGTCGTGTCGGTGTGATGCAGTGTCGTGTAGTATAAACCGCTTGTTTTGTTACTTCGTACGAATGTTTTACAATGCACCCTTGTCACTTTGGAGTAACGGAGTTTTCGTGTGTAGTGCAGATGCAGCCGATAGGCTAATGTTGTATAACTTATATTGCGTTAGTGATAGCAACTCCGCGAAGATTTGGCGAGTGTGATTTTAGTGTTCGCTTTGGTGCTCCGCTTTGTTTATAAGCTCTGTGAGTAGGTATGTGGCGTAAACATAGAAATGTTGTGACAAACGTAAATTTGCTTAGAGGCGGTTGTCTTCGTGCTAACCTATAGCCTATCCGCTGTTTTAGCAGTTTTTTGCCAACTCTTAAATCCTCGAAGCAAGTCCATTATACGATCTAACTAGCATGTTGCACTTAAAAATAGCCGGGCTTTTATTACCGAAACTATTTAAATAACTGTCCGCTCATTATACATTTCTATATAAGTGATCAGTGCGAGTGCGCAGAGTTACACGTTCAACACTTTCTTTCGGATTTTTTTTACTGGACTGTTCGAAGTAACCTCCCGTCACTCCAAAAATAATCACCTCGTATATGAGAGTGCTCCCAAAAGTCGAGAGCTAACGTGTGGGGGAGAAATTAAATGCCAATGTCTCGGAGCGATTGCTTGAACGTTAGGAGTTTAGTTAAAACTTTACCGGTATATACCTATTATACGCGCACCCGCGATCGAAAGCGATATCATCACGTGCGCGCGCGCGTGTGTGTCGGCACTTTTTTGCGGCGCTTCCTCTCTCTCTCTCTCTCTCTCTCTTCTCTCGATCTATCTATCTTGCTATATCTATATCTCTCGCTCTCTCTTCACACCCGCTTTCTTTTTTTTCCTCACTCCAGTACTTACTCGCAAATTCGTGCAGGCGTTGCTTTTTTTCTCTCGCGGCGAGCCGGTATACTACCGTGGTCTGCTGCGTGTTTTTTTTTTGTTTTTTTTTCTTCCCCCGCGCGCCCGTGTGTGCGTGTGTGAGAGTGTAGAAAAATAGACGTTGCACTTTATGAACGTTTATAAGCGCGAGCGATGTGCGATTTTCCTTAGTGTCGCGTAACGTTTTATTTTTAGTTAGGCCGTAGCTGAGCGGCACCGTCGTCACCTTTGAACCTAACGCTTTTCTTCTAACTTTTTGTTTTTGTTGTGCTCCCAAAGGTCGAGAGGCTGAGAGTGAGAGTGGTCAAAGACGAAAGTGAGAGAAGAGGAAGGCTATCTGTGAGGAAAAAGAGTTCAATGGAGATTCGCCCGTAAAGTTCTTCGGATCCGAGGGTTACGAGCAAACACTGTGATTAAGATTTTAAATATAGGTGAGTTCTCCTTTTTTCCGTCGCTCTAGAACTTGTTCCAAAGCGTGAGTGCCGGTATATTGCGATTTCTTTGCTGAATCGTGAGCATCGCGCTTTTTCAGTTTTGTAGCTTATTAAGTTAATTGCTGCAATTTTCCTTTTTTCAGGGAAAAGGTGTGATTTTTGTTCTGTAGAATCATTTTGACTTGGAAACAAGCTTTAAATATAATTTCTGATAAGAGAAGAATGACTGGAATATATTATGGCTTTCAAATTTGCAAAGAGATTTAAAAATTGCGGTGACATTTTGATGAGTGTAAAGCTGCTTTGAATAAGTATTTAAACAAATGCAAAATAGAAATTAAGCTTCACTGACTTAAAGCTGCTTACCAGATATAATGCCTAAAGTAAATATTATTGGACATTAGTGTTCAATACTGCTTGGCATTGTCTTTGGTTTTGCTCCTGTAGAAATATGTAATTAAGAGAAACTTCTTATGAATACTTTTTATTAATAGATATTTTGGTGGATTAGTCACCTTATAATTCACCGTGTAGTCACCTAAATAGTAGATATTATTTATTTGTTTACTTATTGAAGTAACAATCTCTCTTATATTTTTAAACAAATAAATAGTTTCTCAATATTAATTTATACAAGCATTTAAAATTAAATGTGAAAGTAAAATAATCTCACAATAGTGTCATGTGCTCTTAACAAAAAGTATTAATTATATAAGTTGTTTTGAAATGTTTCAGTATATCAAATGAAATAAGTTTTTAATCCCCTCTTACTTTGATAACAATGTAGAAAAGTTAGTCACCAAGATTTTGATTTTTAAAAAAAGAATGTTGTACACTCGTATCATTTGAACTCTCTTTGTCTATTTATTTTCATATCAGACCTCAGCACCTATTGACTCATAATTCGTTTTCTTTACAGATAAGTTTTTAAAGAGTACACACAAGTCTGTCAGCTGCAGTCAGAAAGTGAGCAACAGAGACAAGCAGCTTTAGCATCACACACATTTATCAACAAGATAACCGAAAAAAAGATAAAAAAAAAATAAAAAAAAGAAGAAGACGAAATAGAGCAGCAAAGTTGGCCAGAGTCTAGTTGGAGAACCAGAGAGATAAACACGCACAACACAGAGGCAGAAGAGAGACGAGATTGGTGGCAGGTGGTTGTCATCTGTACACCGTTTCTTAGCACATGATCTTTGGTGCCGGCTAGCTATGGTGGAGCCGTGCCATGGGGACGATGGATGAATGGGAGTAAGTTCGCGGTGGACGGCGCGAAGAGGACGGGGGCGAAGCGGCGGTGGCGTGGCTGGGCGGCCCTCCTGGCTGGATGTCGAGGCGTCAGCGCTGGCGACGTCAGTGGCAGTGATGGCCCCTGCTCTGACGGAAGGCGGACCTCAGAAACCTGAGAATTTGCTCCCAGCACTGCCGGCCGGCGGCTTCCTCTCCGCCGAGCAGGCCAAGCAGGTTTGTCTCAGTGCATCAGTGCATCCCTCGAAAGCGTCGAATACGAACGATAAGCCTACAGTAAGATCTTCTTCGAAACACATAATCGTATACGTTATGGTGTATAATAGAGAACGACGGCATCGTTCACGGCAGCCCACCAAGGAATCAGTGTATACAGTTCATATGACGTTTTATCTGCTTTTGGTATAGTGTCTATACTGTTTGCTGTTTACATGCAGTTTTTAAACGGTTGAACGATGCCTCTCGAATCTAGTGCCTGAACTATGTTTTTAAAAAAGTTGATATTTGTAGTATTGTAGATCTGGGTAAAGCTTTTGCTAATTGTTATAAATGATTTATAAAGAGCTGAAGTACTACATTTGTAAAAATACAGTGATGAACCATGCAATTGCTTTAAGCCAGCTTTGTAAATCTGAAAATATCTAAGAAAGTTCTACAGAAACCCAAAACAGTGAATTTATATTCTTAAATAATTTAAAAACTTTAATTAATCATTTCTGTAAAGATATTATATTTTAAAATGAAAATTTCAAAATATAATTCACTTGGTTTTTTGAATTAAGTATTAACCATTCATTTTTTGATTTCTTATTCAGGACAAAGAATTTTATATATTCTTCATTTTTAAATTTTGAGCAATACACTAATATGTGATCTAATACTAGGTAAATGGCTAAAATAATATTTTTTCATGTAAAGCAAAACATTTTTTGTTACATCTGACCATTTTTTTCAGACTGTCGAATATTTTGTTTAATGTGGTTAAATATTTATTTTATGATTCTTTAATAAATGATCGAGTAATTTCATGAACGATTATTTGCCCATGTAGGTTTGTCAAAACCGCGAGGTCCTTGCCCAATTTGTCGTCTCTGCCAACGTCCAGCCATCGAAAATTGACGAGCAGTGTTTGCACGGTATCCCGAAGGATCTGATCAACGATGTCATCAACCTCAAGTTCGGTAGCGGTCTCGACGGTTTGTCCGACCTGATTGCCGTCGCGCCAAGGAAGGAGGCACGAGAAGCCCAGGCGAGCAGCGCCGCTATAATGAACGACCCATCTATGGGCGATCCAGTGGATAGCATGTGTTTCTTTAAAAGTATAATGGGTCCTGGAGAAGTTGAGGAATCTTGTGAGATCGCTGATATTGCAGGGGACGTTGCCAAAGCGCAGGGTACCGATGTTAATGATACCATTGTAAATGAGAATAAGCAGATTGAAGAAGATAGAAGTCTTGAACAAATCATGGGTTTCGCGACTGATATGAACGTGCAGCCGGGTGATATTAGCCAAAATGTCGAGGAGATTTTGCAGGTGATTTTGTCAAGTGTCCAGTCGTGATTTTATTCTTTTTTAGTTAGTTTTCCAGTTATTTCCGTCAGTGTTAAGCTTATAACATTATTATTACTACTTATAATAAAAGTGAGACTTGACTTTTTAATTTTAAAAGGAGATGCCCATACCTACTCATAATAAAATTGCAGAGGGAATGTACGAAATGTGCACTATCATTTAAACTATGAAAAGACATTTTTTTTTAATTTAAAAAAATTAGTCGCCTTACTTGAAGAGAAATATATTAGGCCGATTTTTTTTTTAATTTAATGTTGTTTGCTGTTCTAAATAACGACATAGGTTTTGTTCGTTCCCTCTAAATACTGCTTTTTATTTCAATCTCATGACTAGTATTAAAAGTATTATAAAGTACTATGCTCATCACCAGAATCACCAGAATCATTATGCTAAGATACATAACGTGTTTCAATAAATGAATTTCTCGACAAGTATTTTTATAAATTTGAACATAACTAATAACTTATTGCTGTAAAGAAAATCAATATTTTATCATAGCTTCACGTTAAAAAGTGAACTAAAACTTTGCATTTGAATTGGTCTGACTTGAAGAATATAAATTAAACTTTTATCAATTTTATTTTGTTCAGCAATATTCTTACTGTTGCGCTAATTAATGAACATTTTTGAATCATAGGTTATCAAGTCAATGGAAAATGCTGAATCGGCCGAGAGCATAGGTTGTGACAATCGTTTGACGGGCTGTACTGGCATCACCGAAGCCTCGTCTCAGTCCACATCCGAAGTCGGCGTCTCAGAAATGTTCCCGGACGGCGTAACCTTTCCTCTGAATCTCCTGAATGACGTAGATGTAATGGGTTTGTGCAACGACAATCTACCCGACGGTGTAGGTATTGATCACCAACTCCCACAACAGGATCTTCACCATGAACAGCAGCATCAGAAGGAGCTTCAGGAATCGGCGAAACAGCAGGAGTTGGCGCAGAACCAGGCGAAGGTTGAAAGGCGGCAGCATGAGCTTGAAAGGCGTACATATTTTATTCAGCGCAGGCTACGCAAGCTCCAAGCGAGGCTGTTGGGCGAACACGTGGCCGAAGAGGTCGGTCATGTGCTCGAACTTGCCCAGACGAGCGCCAAGAAGTGTTTTTATCAGGATCTGGCGAGCCTCGGTCCAAAGGCTGGCAATTCGCGCAACTTTCCCGAATTAGCGGGCAACTTAAGTTCGTTCCTGCAGAAAGTGCAGAAGAACTGCAACGCTCAGAGCAACAGTATCGCCGTCCGCCAGAGGAACTCGTGTCGTTACTTCGGTGCCGGCTCGAAAGACAATTACATCAGTCCAACGACGAATCGGGTACCTGTGTTCGGTGTACCGCAGATCAAACTCGACGGGGCGCAGATTGAAAAGGTCGCGAGTTCACTGGCAACGAAGGTTAAGATTCTACAGAGTGCCTACGATTCGGATTGCACGGCTTCGAGCAGCGGCGGTGAGAGCTGTGACGAAATGCAGACTTTCAACAATCCGCACCAACAACAATTACCAATGTGAGTGTAAAGGAAAAGTTTAGTTTTTATCTGGTGTATCGCAATGCGCTTTGCTCTGCTTTTATATGTGCGT
Organism: Megastigmus stigmatizans; assembly: GCA_900490015.1. NCBI lineage: Eukaryota > Metazoa > Arthropoda > Insecta > Hymenoptera > Megastigmidae > Megastigmus > Megastigmus stigmatizans. The sequence goes on along the minus strand of UELV01097820.1, from coordinate 37,527 downwards.
GTGAACGAACAATGTTGAGAAGTACATACATTGTAATGGGAAATAGTTATTTTTAAATTTGATTTATTCAATTAGAATCAATTAAAACTTGATAGTTCACATGACGAAATGAAAATCGGTTTTTACATGTTAATCCCATTCTTTTATCTCATATAAATAATTTAAAACGTATTATTATTATCTTAGAATTATATATTTATTATATTTATAACAAGGTTGTTTTGTTTCATGGTTATTTACTTTTAAACGACTCATGTATAATGAAGTAGCTTATGCTGATAAAAATAATTAATTCTATTAAAAATAATTCAGATGACAAAATTTTATTGGACCAGAATCAGGAGATCATTGACGAAATTTTAATAATTTATACAATTTATATGTAGTTTACTGATTTAAAACTGTACACTGATTAAATAATTAATAATTAATAATTCTTTTACTTTTGTGTAAATAGTAGAAACCGAAATGTTTTTTAACATCAACCAAAAATATTTATTGTTTTATGATGTTATTACTCCCTGATGTTTTGTATAAAATATGTAATAATATCTTCATTCAACGTTGCTTTTACTATAATAATGTACATCGCGTGTCATTGTTTTTTTTTATATTTTGTTCATATATTACGTAAATATTGTCTCACTGTTCGTTCTATCGCAAAATTGATTAGTTTAATTTATTAATATGTTCAGTACTGCGTGACCCGCTGGTAGATTTACTGAATAAGACTAGTACAATTTATAGATTGCAATCTTGTTCTATGCCACGTTTCATGGATTAAGTTGTCACATTGACAGTATCAGTTATTGAACTAAGTGGGGACACAAAACAGTAAAATCACATTGTAATTTTCCCTATGCAATCGTGACACTTAATATTGGGATTCAGAATATTCATTTTGAACATCGCTTTGAGTAGTTAGACGTTAAATCTATTTTGTGTATCGCCTGGCTCTCAAGTGTTAGATGTTTATGATAAGATGGTCGAAATGTTTATTGGTATTGTCCGACCTCTGTATTTTGGTTTTGATGCATGGCTTAATTCTTCTAACTTGGATAAATTATTTAGTCAAAAGATGTACACGTATTTTTTTTGCACACTTTTGATTTTCTGCACGCCTGCTTCTATTATTTTTTGTTTTTGCAAGCTAAATTTATACTAAATTTTCTTTATGGCGCTGAAAATAGCGTAAAGAAATATAGGTAAACGTTTAATTTACCATCGAAACTAATTTCAGCGTCGTGCTTTTCGCACATTTCACCTGTTACCTTTAATATTTATTTTCAGAGTACTTTCATGCCATGAAATTATGGGAAATATTGCATCATCTCCTATCGTTTACTGCAACTCCACTTTTTGCTTTATTTATTGTAGTTTTTAAAATTATTTTGTAAAATTTTTGTGAATACCCCTTTCAGTATTATTTGAATGTAATTAATTATGTAAGAATCTATTGATAGCGGAAATTGTTAAAAATTTCATGAAATTCAAAAATAAACTTCTATTTGAATTGGATAAAAAATTAACAAGAAATAATTATTCAAACTCATAAAATATAATAAAAGATGAGTATTTTTTTCCATGCTATGATTTATTGCCCCTTCGTCACACACCTGGATCGTTTAAGGACTTTTTCCTGTTCATATGATCAAAAAGGTTTTCTCAATTTTATGGCATCAATATTAGTAAAAACTATTAATATAATAATGCACCATAAATACTAAAATGTAAATAAATCCTGGAGAAAACTGACTTTGCAATTAATGAAAATATGTTTTTAATATATGATGAACATAAACTTTCAAACTTTAAAATTAAGAATCTCAATTTTTAATACTGTAACATAGGTATACTAAAATGAATAAAACATATAAAAAAATAGATTGTAAGTATACAGAGTTTAAAGAAAAATTAGAGAATTGATCGTTTCGTATGGCCCGTCTCCTCTTCTCATTGTCTTCGGTCTACTTCTATGTTCCAATTAATTATAATAAAACGATAAGTCACATAAGTATTGTCTTACACAGAATGTTAAAACATGAAAAGTTACAATGAAAGGTAGGTACGTTTCATACTAGTTCCAATGAAGTTAAAAAACGGCAAATCAAATCAACTTTAACTAGCACTGGACGATTTATTATATCGATCACTACATCTCTTAAGTCCAAATAGTAATTTTCATTAATTATAAATAGAAAAATGTATCAGCAAAAGAAAAAGCATGTAGAAAGCTACGGCATCCCCGTAAGGCACAAATCAAATTTCGCGTTCATATAACTTATGTTTATAATTATTAAATAATTACATTATTAAACAAAATATTTTCTTATTCGACTTTAAAAACTGTTGTAGCATATATATATTTATTAGAAACATTTGGAAATATTCAAAAAAATTATCAGATTTTTTAAAAGTGTTTAAGATAGAAAAAGAAACGAGAGAAAGACCCAGGAGTGTGACAGAAGCAGTAAAAATAACAATTGTGTAAGAGAGAGATAATAAAACATTTTATATTAGTTATTAATCGTAAGTACGAAATAATAAAAATTAAAAATTCATTTATCCAAACCTAAAATTGATTAATGCCTTATAATTAGTTAATAAAATTCCTAAAACCAAAGATCCATTTTTAACAGATTTTCGGCACAAATGTAAATATGAAATATAATCGTTTAAAATTAATAAATTACGCACGTACTAAAAGAAGAAATCCTTGGTATTAAATAAATTTGTTTATAGTCAACAATTTTATATGTTAGATTCAAATAAAATTCGTTATCTGTGAATAAATCTCTTAAACATACGAATAAGTTTTACTTCCTCGATCTATGAGTATACTGACCAATACATTCGAATGAGTTTCCATTTTTATGCGTGGTGTAAGAATAAAGACATCGCGCTTCATATAGTAAACACGTTACTAAATCTGCATCTAAATGAATTTTACAGAAATTGTTGATAACGTTAAAAATAATTAAGAGTGCATTTTATGTTAGTATTGCTCATGTGCTTATATGAGAATTAAATACTGTTTCCTAAAGAACGTGAACTGCCCTTACTTAGACGGTATTTCTTCATAAGTAGCGTAAAATAGAATTTTATCAACAAGTATAAAATTTTTCGGAATATATGAATTACTAATTAAAACTTTTGTTTTATATTGCAAACTCAATTTGACTTCCATTTTTTAATTTGTAATACATAGGTATATTTTTATAAAATATGTACATAAAATATTTTTAAAACACAAGGCAGAGACAGGTAAACTAAATTAAACTGTTTACATACGTATGCTTTGATTTTCCAGAATTATTCTAAATTTGAATTAGTAAGACTCATTGCAAATAAGTGATTCTTCACTGTTTTGCAGTGCCAAGTAAAGCTTGTAGGTACTTTTTTAAGAGAGTGATAATAGGGTAGTACATCATTATTTCATTCAATATAAAATCACTCAATAAAAATGAGTTATAATTCTATTGTATGCCATTCTTTATGTCAATTTAAAGTACAAAACCATTTAGCGCGAAAAATCTCATTGTTATTTTAAAATATTCAACGACGCTGTACAGCTCATTCTTTACTTATTTTATCTGAGAAATGATTAGCAGTTACATGCTTCGAGATAAACAATGTAAGTATTAAGTTGGCGATTTTAATTCATATAATAAATATGAACTTAACTATGCGAATAAAGATAATAACAATGATGATAATCGTGCGTGTACATAGTTACTTATTTTGTGTATGTGTATTAATATAATATCTATGAACATGCATACAACCTTATCTTGCGTGTATCAAAATTTAAAAATATGATAATAGAAACTAAATTTATTATATCGTATATAAGTAAATTTCTTTTGAAATTGAAACTAAAAGTTAAAATTAACATTTATGGAGTTTATTTGAATTCAAAACTTCGTTATTTAACGCAGTTACATTTAAATATCCTACGATGTTGAAAAATTAATTAATGCATATTTTTAATTACAAGAACTAGATTTTATGAAATAAAAAAGTAATAATTTATAACTACAAAAAATTTATGGAATTCATCGTTAACGTTAGATTGAAAAAAGAAACGATAATACGCAGAGGAAATAATTACCTAATCTATAAAAAGAGAAACTGGAAGTATTGCAATCTTGATTACAATATAACCACTGAATTATAGTGTCTATTATTAAATTCAGTAGTTAAAGCTCGAGTTAAACCGTATATTTCAAGAAGACATTAAATAAATATAAGAAACTATTTCTGTATCACAGTAAGGATCTAGGGCGCGAAACAAGAAATGCACATTTTAACTGTCATTAAAAAGTACCGGCAATCATCGATAGAGCGAGATATTTCATTATTAAGGCGTGAAAGACAATGAAGTAGGTTGCCGAGGCGTACACACGCGGAGGTATCGAGCGTCAGAGTTGAAAAAAGGTCGCCCTAAAAGGGACCCTACAATATAACCAGCCACTCCCTTGGCCGGGCGGTTTGAAACGACGACGGCAGGTCGATAATGCGATATTTTCGTGAAAATGCGCCACGAACAATAAATGCGGCCTTACGCCGGTTTTAATATCTCTAAAACTACTGCACAGGATAATTACGTTTAATAGGCGAAAGGACCGGCTAATAAAGTTAACGCTTTCTCGTATCCGAGTAGCTCAGGGAAAAGAATTGTAATTATGTGGGGAGTTATATATAGAGTAACGTTGTAAGACTGCGAGGTGCGAAGGAACGTGAACTTTAATGTGTTTGATTTGGATTTAAAAAATTGCATTTTCGGCATAGTTAATCTTATCAATTGCTTTATCTGTAAATCTCGTTATGATCATTAGGAAATTAATTAATCTCTATTAAAGTTTTAAAAATTGCGTATAGGTATGTAGTTAGATTATGTAATTTAACGAGATACTGATACACAGGTATATCATTGCAAAATACAGTTATCTTGTTGTGTTCCATTTAATTTTCAATGTATGATTAATGTGCCATTGCGAGCACGTTTAATATTCTGAATCAGTCTTCGATTAAAGCTAAAGCTTTGCCTTGATTAAACTATAATTATTATTCGTAAACCTGAAAATATATATACATGTCGTGGATTATTTGCAAATTTAGAGAACAAACCATACTAAAATTATTCTGCAACTAAATGGTTGTTACGTAATAATTAATTTATATTACATAGTTATATGGAATTTTAATATATGATATAAAGAATGGAAGTTATCGATCATCAAAGAACCGGGTAGAATGGAATTTGTTTTCTATAAAAAAAAACTTTTATTGCTAAGTTTCGAAGGCTTTAATCTTTATACCTTCATTTTCAGGCTTAAAAACTGTGTCAACACATTTCGTCGATTAAATAAACAAGAGTTTCGGGCAACTGATCAAAATTGTTACTTTTCACTATGCATGGTATGCTATTCGCGAGGTTCGAGAAAATTTTAATTTATGAATTAACATATTCAATTTTCTGTTAAAAAATAAAAATTATACAGTGTGCTAATTTAAAATAAAAAGTACTTAGATAATATTATTATTATTCATGTATAATATTGACGTGTAATATAGATATTGAACTGCATTTAACAGATCGAAATATGTATAGTTATTTGAAAACCTGGACATTATTAGTAGTAATTCATTCAATAAGCCTACAGTTATAATTGGGTATAAAATAATTAACTTAATTGGTTAAAATCAAGTAATTCTCCGTACTGAAGTAGGTATACCATTGTCCTTAATTTATTAAAATAGAAAAGAAGTCCTCGAAGTTGTCCCATATAATCACGGAATCTATATCACTTTAATAAAGCTAAACGTCGATTATTCGACGTGCAGCTTATCCTGGAAACAGATTATTAGTGCTCGGTGTCATGTTAAATTTTGTTTACTCAGCTTCTATTCTTATTCGAAGTAAGCGCAAAAATCCGTGGAATCCAATTATAGCGAAGTGAATTCAACACTTTGAGATACCTTGTTATCGACTTACTGAAATCAAGAAGATCGTGTGTACCAAAGCATTTTCGGATTTAATTTCCAAGTTAAGCTGAAAACGGTAGTTTATAAACTTATTTAATGAAAAAATAATTCTGCTAACTTATTTAGTGGACGTTAAAGGTATTATACATCAACCATTACAAAGCTAAAAGTTTGTATAAGCATATTAACGGAAACAGAATTTGCGTATTAATAACATTTATATGAGATTAAAACTTAATGGAAGGTCTTAATTAATGCAAATATAATTTAGCGTTTGTTATGCCGATACATTGTATATTTTAGTGGAGAATAGCACATGTTAAAACCTTATGTTCGACAAAAAATTTGTTTTTTTTTTATAAAAAAATATTCTTTCAAGATTATTTGAATGTTTATAAAAAGTTAAACGTATAGATATAGGTAAATATAAAGTTTTCGTGCTCTATCGTATAAAAAAATGCCCATCAACCGAGAGAAATATAAAAATTCAATATTTTTGTTTGTAATACATCGATTTATGTTTCGATTTCATGTTGAGAGTATCTGTTTTAATACAAGTCGTAATTGAGTTTCAATCTTCTTTGATAAAAGTGTGCTGATCTAAAAGAAAAATTTTATTATTATTCGGACTGTATTTTTGATAAATTTATGATTTATTCTTTTAAGGGGAGTGCGACCCTCGGAAAGATTCCTACAATACCGGTAGTGTCCGTAATTTCGTATTGAACAAAATATATAAAGATAGCTATTAATTTTCGGAAAAAACGCTCGAAAATTTCGAGGAAGAAAATCTCCGGGAATCCTGCATGGAATTTTATGAAACTGCAATGACATAATGTTTACATCATTTCTGAGGTAACAGAGCGTTTTTTTCGAAATTCAACGAAAAAAAGAAAAGTTTTCTACTCTTACCTACGTGTATGGGAGACGCCATCTTGATTTGCATTACCATGTATATCTATATATATGCGTGGATGATGCAGGTAGATAACTTTAATTTTTTTGTTTAAATTTCGAAAAAAACGCTATATATGTTGATGTATTTCTTTCATTATCAAAAACAAATATCAAACTTACAAGATAAATAAACTTTATATTTTTAATGAAATTACATATATTTAGATTAATTGAATGTTACAGTAAATAATAGAATAAAATATATTATATTATTTTTCATTGAATTAATATCGACCTAAGTCCTTTTTACTATCTATAATAATTTTGTTCATCTACCGTCTATAAACGATTTATTTTATTTTAAATGATCTCATTGAACCTTAAAAAATAAGCACATAATAGGAAAATTTACATTTTCATTTCATTATATTCTTAAATTTAAACGCGAAGTACAATTGCTCGTGTTCTATTTTATTAAAGGAACTATAACTAACAGGTAAATCCCTCGAGGCAGTAAAAGTTGAGCTTCCTCGGATACTTACCTCAGGTCAGGGTGAAATCCTTATACTATGCATCTAACTACCAAGCTCGAAAATTCCTTGGGCAAGAAGCAATAAAAAAACTGCCCAATTAATCCTTTTACGAGTCACCCCCTTTCAAAAAAAAAAAAGAAAAAAAAAAGCTCAACTAACTATTGATTGTGCTTGTTTGGACTACTTAAAGTATATCTATGAAATTATTAAACGCTAGATTGAGATAAGAATAAGAAAAATAGCAATACATATTGTTAAATATAAAGTCATTAATCACGTGTCGGTAACTGTAATGAAAGCGTCGGGTGAAATTGAACGAACAAACTAAAATAAATAATTAGCTTTCATAAGTCGACACTAATGCACGCCTTAACGATATGACCACTTTCATTAGTTTTGCAGGTAGTACTTAAAAATTGTTCACATCTCTTTTCCGCTCTATCGTTCAATCTTAATTGTTATAGTAAACAATGCACGCTGTATTCTCTTATTATACCTAGAACAACATGTGGAAGTCTGGAGTAGTCTGCAATGCAAAATGCAATCTTAATTTAGAAAAAAAAATAAAATTAGAAGCTAGATATATGCCGAATGTGAGAAAGAAAAAAGAATGGCTAAAGAAAGATTTGTGCGATGTGACGTTACAGCTCGAAGAGGGCCGGTTGGCGGTACGCCCAGGAACGGGCGAGCGTAGCCTCGCGATGGACGTGGCTGCAGACCCAAATCTCGGACCTCGAGTACAAGATACGCCAGCACAACGAGCTCCAGCGCCAGATCCGCACGAGCAAGGGCCTCGTAATGCTGGAGGCGGCGGCGGCGACGACAACGAGCCCCGCGGAGACGATGACCGCCGGCGCCGCCACCTCGTCGACGATCAATGGCTACAGCGGCGTCCTGCCGGGCTCGACGACGGGCCGGGGCTGCTCCTACGACGCCGCCTCGATGCTCGAGCTTGGGAGCGCCGGCTCGGCGGCAACAACGACCTCGGCTAGCTTTGGGGCCAGTCGCACGAGGCCCTTCATCAGGTCGATGTTCAGGAAGCGCAAGCTGGTGCAGCTCGACGGTCTGCACGAGGTGTCGAAGAAGGCGGCGAGGGCCGCGAGCATCAGGTGCAGCTGCGACGGCAGCCTCGCGGCCTGCGCCCTTTGTACCGGCAGGAGGGACCCGGTCCTCGATCCCGAGGCCCTCGAGCTCATGTCCGTGCAGGAGCGCGTGGCTATGGTTGACGAGGGATTTCATCCTGTGCTCTCGATGCCTGACGGTGACCGCTTCTTCCTTCTATTTATACCTCTTTGCTTGGCTTTCTTTTTCTTTTCGCGATCGTCCGATGTGCGCATTTACTTGTCATTCGGATTTATCTTATTTTAAAACTAACAATGAGCTCACCAGACATGCGGATCGTGGATTGTCTTGAAACTCGCAGAAATTATTATTGATTTTAAATATCTTTATTTCCAAGGCCTATAATGTAATTTAAAAGTTTAAGAAAATCCAAGACCCACATGTCTGATCATCTCCTCGTAAGTAATCAAATCTAGATTCGTTTGAAGCAGATAATATTTTCTTTGCGGATTAATCATCATTATATCTTAGAGGCCTACGGTGGCTCGGTCGGTAGAGCGATGGGCTCGTAGTCCGGCGGTCCCGGGTTCGAGCCCAAGTCTCGGCCGATTGACACAAGCACCTCTGTAAAAATATTACATGTGCTTTGTTTACAAACACACCGTAGACCTCCGTCGCTGATTAGCACCACGTGGGTGCATAAATAGAGCGACGTTAAAATGTAAAAAAGAAAAAATCAATTATATCTTGCTATTTTGAAAAATTCCATCAGAATTCTCGTTTAAATAAATAACTTATATTAAAAACGTACATTTGATAATATTTGCACATAGCAAAAAAAGAAATAACGTTTTTAAAAATCCCCGGAAACATTTCTGTAACGAATCTGAAAGTTGAAATATCCGACTTCGTTTCTAAAGGAACAACGGAAAAGCATATATGAAACTATTGTAACGTTCTTTGCAGACGTACGTAAAAATACTATAAGTAAAAATCTATTTTATGTATTGTTACACGTCTGCAAAGAACGTTTTTAATGCGTTTCTAAACGATTTCGTTGAAACGGTCTATGGGAACCGTTTAGTACTGTTTCTGCAACAGTTACAAATAATTCGTTTCTGTCATGTTTCAAATACGTTTATTGCTATGTGGGAGCAGCAGTAATAGTTTTCAACGGTAATTTAAAATCATTTAAATTATTTGTTTGATAATATATGCATAATCTTAGTATTTTAATAATATTACTATGTTCTTTACGTGATTTTTATATCTATGTTTCTCTTACCTTTTGTCTAACAGAAATTACTCACACTGTACACATGGACTCAATAATGCGATCTACGGAATGGCAACAGAAAATGTTACGAGGAAGCATACGAATATCGAAACTGAAGGATAAGGATAGCAATGAAAGAAGAACCAAGAAGGTGCCCGAGCATCGTACCAAATGTCCGGCAAGATTGAAAAAATCTCAGACCACCCTATTGACTGCAAGTAAGTAAATCGATCATCCACAATTTATAATTATCCATTAACACGATTTTTAATTAATGAACGATTTACAAAAGGCGTGTATTAAAAAATAGAGTAACTTGACAGGTCTAGCAAAAACTAGTAGAAAACTCTTTTAAAATTCCTAATACATTTGAACTTAAGTTATATATATCCAAAGTTGATACAATCTTCTACATATCAAAATCGGCAGCACACCAAAATGAATAAAAAATGTGATAAAATTTACTATTATAAAAAGAAATTTTAATGTTGCAAAGAAAATTAAACCATCAGTTTTTGTGCACTTTATTACTTGCTATTTTTTCACTTAATGTACTGTTCCAATCGAAACCAACACCAGTTTTAAACAATATTTATTTTGACAGAACAAAAAAATATAATGTACTTAACAATTCATTATATCAATTTTTTTTACCTCATAGGTGTTAGTCATTCTATATTATGTAAGAACCATTTTGGTTTAAAGTAATATTTTACAATGCTATTCTCTTGTTATGGCTCGGAGTTTCTCATAAAAGTAATACAATTTTCATGGAGATATCTTTTGTTCAGTGTTAAACAAAAAAATGATGCTTGTATCACTAGTTTTTTTTCGCTTAAGGATATTTAAACATTTTAAATAGAATTGACATTGTAAGGTATAAATAAAGAAGCATGCATGTCATGACATCACTAAATATATATATGAGTTTTTTAAAGTGATGACTTTATCATGATAGAATGCTTAGCTCCTTTTATAAAACCTACTTTAAGGAGAAATAAATAATTCTATTTGAGTCACACTTCTGAATCGCTGGTCGATTAAACATTTGAGCGCCATAAAGAAGGCAAATTGAAAGATGAAAACGACCAATATAGCATTAATTAAATAATCAGGCCTAAACATCTTTCCAATAAAATATATTCGCCTAGTAAATTTTTCCATTCGTATTTTTACAATTATAATTCTACAAAAATTTCGTTTTGAAGAAATAAAACGCAAGGTACTGAAAGGCAAGCGAAGTCTAAGCAGCAGTGATAGATCAAATCACAACATCAACCGGAAGCGCTCGTCGAAACAGCAGCAACAACAGTTGCAGCAGCAGTCGTCTGCAATGGACGAAGAGGAAGAGGCCAGTGCGCTTTCTAGTTCGAGCAAGTACTCGTCGCCAGTGCCTTCCCCTCTACAACCGCCCAACGCGAGTTCGACTGCTGGAGCTACGGCGGCAACGGCGCTGCCTCCTCCCCCCGAGAAAAATACGCTTAAGGAGAAATCCTCTAACAGTCACAGTCATAGGTAAGCCACGGGATTGCTAATTGTCTTTTGCGACTTCTCTGTCTCTCCCTGTTTGCCTCTTTTTTTCTTATTTTCTTTCTACGTCGGTAGTTCAAATATGAAAAAAATATATCATAAATTTGTAGTTTTAAGTACAAAGCAGAGGTCAAATTTAAGGGTTCATGCTTATTAAAGACCCGTTTACACTACATAAAGTAATTTAATATAATGATTTTAAAGTTGTAAATTGCATCAATATTTACGGCTAATAAAAGTTACAACTAATACCGCTTATAAGTATACCTAGTCATCAAAACAAAAGAGGCATTCATCTTATTTTGATATTCTGCTAGATATATTTTTTAAATGCATTTTATTTGAAGCATGGATTTCAAAGTAGCACAGAAATTGTTTCATCTAATATGATAGCAATATTATAATTTAAAATGACTTTTTAATTTTAATTATGTAAGTAGTATACTAAAGTATAAAAAATTTAGAATAAAATGCACGTACGTTGAAAAAGAAATATGTCTAACGGAGGTTGTAAAAATAAAACTATATTTTGTAAGAAAATAAGGAAAGGTTATTTTTTAATTAAGGTAGTCCTTTCAAGAAGAAGTGGAACTTGCAGGCGTTTGATGAGGACTACATTTTCACTTGTATGTCTGCTTATATTTGCTAGTTCTGCTTAAAAAAAATAAAATGGAATAAAATAAAAGAACAAAAAAAATGGGAGCAATTAAAAATATTTCCTTTTTTTGTTCAATATATATTGTCTTAAATTTTAATTCTAATTTTAGATGTAATAATTAAAGCTAACCTATGTGTTACTTCTTTTAAATTTAAACTCAAATAACATATTTACATATATGATTCATGTATTATAACACGAATAATTAAATAAATTAGTTTCTTCATAAGACCTTACGTTATATATTTTAATTATAATTGAATATTTAAAAAAAAAGACAAATGTTTATAACAGATATAATGTTTGGTTTTAAGGAAGGACTACCTTAAATATTTTTTTATATCTTTTGATATGATTCATAAAACGTTTATCATATAAACTAAGTATTTTGATTTTACGTGTGCTAACAGGTGTATTTTTAATATTGCAGTCGTTTACGACAAAATTCGTACGACATTGACAATATTGTCATACCGTACAGTGTCGCCTCATCAACAAGACTGGAAAAACTGCCGTACAAGGAAATACAAATACCAAAGTTCGTATAAATTTCTTTAATAAGCTTCATATTATTTATAATTAACTTTTTTGTATTTAAAAGTACTCTCACGATAATTTTATTATAGATGGAGGCTGTGCGATGATCCATCGACTTCGGACGTGAAAAACGGCGCTGTACCAAAATCTAATGCGGATAGCGATGTGAGTGCATTAAACTATAACAATATAAAATTATATAAATTTATGTGTTACATTGTTATGTTTTCTTGTCGGTCGTGTAGGCTGAAGACGTCTCTGACGAGACGACTGCGCTACGACATGAGCGAAGTGAAAGGGAAGAAAATAAGCGTTTCATGACTTTCATAAATTTGCCAAATCAGTCGCGAATGCGCCACAGCAGAAGGACGGATAGTCGAACGGACAGCGGTGCTAATACACCAGGTAATTTAACCCCCCTGCGTCATAGCATTTTTTAAACACTCATCGTGTGTCAAAAATAATCGATTCTAAAGTATATATCTATTAATTAAATAATATAATTTCTAACAGACCATTTTATAGCGTAAATCTTTAGATTTTATTTTCTTGGTCTATGACCTATTCTCATTGTTTTGTTCAAAAGCTATAAGATAAAATGTACTGACAGAAAAATTTTGCTGCAATGAGATATCTCATCAGTTGGGGTAAATGATTATTTGTTTTCTTTCAAATCAATTACTACTTTATGATTTCTTATTAAACTAGAGCTAAAATCAAAGGGTTAACTGCATGGTAATTAAATTTAATGATAAATAAAATTATTAGTGTGCAAAGTAATGTTTATAAAATTATAAACTAAATTTTTAGTAAATAGTTTTTATGAATTGTTGAAAATCAAAGACTTGCTTTGCTCAAAAAAAATTTATTTGAGTAACTCATTTTTTTGCATATCACGTACGATTATTAAAAAATTTTGTGATTAACAGATCCGATGTCACCTCATGCGAGTGATTTCGGCGGGGAAACGATGTCGCCGATAATATCACCGCCGGCGACGCCTTCGAACGTCAATGATGCCGAACACTCGCAGCAACAAGTCGAAACTCATCCGCGATCAAGTTCCTTGCAAAACGCGCTACGTCGCAGAACAATGTCCACGTCGACGCGCCCGACGCAAAAGGAGGAACCAAGTAGTTCAGCTGTCGAGGAAGAGCAGCCCGTGGTAAGATTACAGAAAACACTTATTTTATTGTATGCAATGCAAAGTGAAATATGAAAATGTAATTACTCGTATAGCTTTAATTAGAGTATAGCTTCATGAAAATTAATAGTACTACAGATTAATAATAAGCTATTATTTAGCCAATTTATAACTATAAATTAATTTATATGAATACTCTATTAGCAAATATGTATCTAATTAAATGTAAATTTAATCGATTACTCTGAAGTATTACAATGAAAAATCTTGTACCCGAAAACTAGTAGCGTACCATATCTCAGGAAGGCGAAGCTTCCTAGTTCATATCTAGATTCAGGATATTTATTTATATAATTAAAAGTTTTTATACCACTCTTCGTGGTATAAAATTCTGTTCAAAACTAATGGGGAAGGTGATTATGTATCTCATGTGAATTTTTGTACGAGCAAAACAAGTCACATAACCTTCCGTACCCCTATTGAAATATACTATTTTGCCATGTTTCGTAAACAAAGAAAGATTTTTAAAAAATACGTACAGTAGATGTTTATTATGTTTTGGAGTAATTAACTAAATTTATTATGTTCAATTTTACCAAGTGATAAATTAAGACAACTTTTATAATGGATATTTACCGTATATATAAATAATTATGCCTTTGCACATTTCACTTAGACATGCCAATTACCTGCGCTTGCATAATTTTAATTTATTGACTTAATTAAACATAATTCATTTTACAGACAGTCCCGCCATATCAGCTAAGAACTTTTCCATTATCTGATGATGTTTATGAAAAGATGTTAGAAGCAATGCCAGGTAGACATGTAAAAAGACCTGTAGTTGCAGCTGTATGCGCTCAAGAAGAAGAAAAAGTAAATGTAAGATATCAATAGATTGCTAACTTTATAACTTATTGTTAAAAAATCAATCCACTATGCAAAATATTGGTTGTACAGGAACCAGAAGCAGATTCTCAGGCACCAGAAGCAGATTCTCAGGCACCAGAAGCAGATTCTCAGGCACCAGAAGTAGATTCTCAGGAATCAGATTCAACAGAATCTGCTACGTGCGAAATGGAAGGAGAGGATCCTGACGATCCAGAATGGACAGAAGCTGACGCAAGAGAAACAGAAAAGGATCGAATTCGACCTACAGCCAAAAGATAGGAGGAGCTCGTGAAGAGCTTTATGCTTCTGGCGCGTATCTCGATTTTAATGGCGAGTGTTTGTTTTTCTATGCAAATAAGCTACCTGTCAATTGTTATGCATACCTGTCAGTGACGACGTTGCACCTTGTGTAAAAGTATGATACTATCAAGCTGTAAAGTGTATTATAATTATAAATTTTGTAACTTCACCGACGTTTGCGCTTTAATAGCTTTATCTTTAAAGACAACTGATAACGAAAATCCGCTCAAATAGCTTTTTTGTAAAAAAAAAAAAAAGAAAGAAAAAATAAATCCTAAAAAAAGTGCGTCTGATGGTTTAGAACCGTTAAATAAAAGGAGGACTTAAGAGACAGGGAGGATGTATTTATACTTAATTTTTAGAATAGAAACTCGAAGTTTAACTAGGCGAGTCGCAACAATGAATAAAAGTGCCAATTCCAACCTCCGTACCGTCGTTTTTTTTAGTTTTTAATTTTTTTTTATTTTAAATTAAAACATAAAATGTTGTAAAATAATCGCAAGGAAACCTGAAATTTTATTCTAATAATTAATTCCTAAAATTCATATATTATACACGTTTTTGAATTAACAAGATAGTTGAACTTTGAAAAATAGATAAATAACTTTAAATCAAATAAATTATTTTTTTAATTTAAAAAAACTGTATAAGGCATAAAATAAAAAAGATTTTTTATGAAAAACATATGCATATGTAGATACATATATCATGTTATCTTTTTTCTTTTCTTTTTTCCTTTTCCAAAATATTATAAAAATTGAATAATTTTGAAGCATATGTAAATTAAATTTTTCAAATTAGTTCATAAATCAAATAAAAAATGTGTAGAATCACAAAAAATATCTTTCTCAAAAAATATATAACGAAGTAAAAAATTGTATTTCTATATTATAACAAGTATTTATACATATATTCTATTTAGTTAATGATTTTAAAAACTTAAAAAGAAAGAAGTACTTTACTACATGGTTTCCAAATATTACATAAATCTTTTTTAAGTTTAATCTACAATTCAAAGTATACATTCAAATTTTCATAAATGTGTACTAATAAGTAAAAAAAAAAAAGTTATATAAGTGATAATCAGCATGCAAAATCATATGACTAGGTCATAAAAAAATACATTAACTCAATAATGAAAAAAGTAAAATACCTATATTAAAATCAGTTCTATCATTTATAAATTTGAAATAAAAATTTAATTTATTAAAATCAACATTCGTGGGATTTTTTATACTTAATGTAGAATTTGCAGTACGAGTCGAACGTGAGCTAGCCGAAGCCAAGTAGGTACTGCAACCACACAAAGTCAACAAGCCCACTTAGTTCATGGTGTACACATAATATTTTTATAACACAAGGACTCTTTTTCATGTTTTTTTTTTTATACCTATAGAGGGACTAATGCAACCGTTTTTAAATACGATGACCACGTATTTACTGGAGTATTTTTAATTTTTAATTTAATATTTTGCTAAAATGAAAATAATTTCGATATATTTTGGAAAAATTATCAATGATTTTTCTAAAAGTTTCATAAAATTTTTTAGCAGGCGATAAAAATTGAGAAACACCGGCTACCCGAGTAGCAAACGATA
Source organism: Megastigmus stigmatizans (assembly GCA_900490015.1). Classification (NCBI taxonomy): domain Eukaryota; kingdom Metazoa; phylum Arthropoda; class Insecta; order Hymenoptera; family Megastigmidae; genus Megastigmus; species Megastigmus stigmatizans. Next base: position 21,113 of record UELV01097820.1, on the reverse strand, counting down.
AAAAGTTATGAACACCTTCTATTATAGCGGACGCTAAGAACAGTTAAAAAAAAGCGCAAAATAGTGCTTGTGTTAATCATTATTAAAACATAGTAAATACCCAATGATTCAATGTAATTTATTTTATTTTATTTTTTGTATCATTTATATGTACAAACAGCATAAATTTATTTACAACAACTTTGTAAACTGATTTTTATAAACATTAATTATTAATTATGTTGATGGTTTAATTTGTATACATTCTCTTATCTTGTATATCCTCTCTTTTATGGGTTCCATCACAGAATGGTCTATTTGCAGTTTGCTTACAATTACAAAGCCAATATTCTTTTGTTTTTGATACACTGAACTTGATTGGCTTTTGTGTTATTTTAAGGTAAATATTGTTATGCGTTCCATCACAGAAGGGTTGACGTTTACTTTGCCCACATAAACACCAATGATAAACCTTTCCTTCTTCACATAATATCTTAAATGGCTTTTTGTCATATATTTTGCCATTTTCTTTCTGTTCGCTAGCAGTATAAATATCCTTTATAGTGTTAACAGGAATTTCCGCATCACCATCTTTAGATTTTGATGAGTATGTTTTGGGCTTAAAAAATTGCGACAAAATTTTAAGGTAAGTATTTTTATTTAAAATAATTATATAGGTTATATACGGCATAAAAGCACTGTACGTAATCAAATAGTGAAATATAATTTAAACTTACTGTTCCGTATCTTGCAAAAGAACTTCGACTAATTTTTGCTAATCTATTAACTAACAAGTTAGAATTCATTTTTAATATATTTTTAAATGTATTTACAATATACGAAAATTGGTGTTCGTTTAGCACGAGTTCTGCGCTCTTGTACAGTTCTGCTTCGCACTTCGACACTAGCTAAACTGAACTGAACTACAATGTTGCGTTTTCAACGTCCTAGCCGCCCTTCTTTGGGGCGAATCCGTAATTATTTGACATAAAACATAACCTTCAATTCTCAGCTGTCAATGATAAACATCATGGTTCTAGTTAACAGTTAGAAGTATAAAAAATTTAATAGTTCTCCGGAAAACCTTCATAAAAAATGATTGTTCTGACCTCATTGTAAAATTCTCTTTAAACTAGTTTCTTTTAAAACGTAAGTAAAATCAATACTCAAGCAAATAAACAAGCAATACTCACTTCTGTAATTGATACATATTATTTTACCTTACCAGAATTTCATTAGAATGTCAGATTTGCCAGCAGAATTAACAGCTAGGCCTTTAGCTTTAATTGGCCTAGTTGGCTTAGATATTACTAATTCAATTCATCACTCCATTTGGGATGCTTTTAACAACAATCGTCGACCTGATGGTGCAGCAGTACAATTTAAATTGATTAATAGCACACACAAATTTCCAACTGTTAAGCCAAAAGTTTGTATTTAGCTAATATATTTATTTTTATATCTAACAATCTAATTTACACTACATACTTTAAAATTATAGTAACCTAGAGGTTTTTATACACTATGTCTATTTTAATTTTATTGCCTTAAAGGAATGAAATTTTTAATGACAATATTTTGATACTTAATTGAAAAAGATAATATCTCTGAATTGAATGACAATTCAAAAAAAGAAATTTTTAGTTTATACTGAATATCTTAAAACTTTTAAAGCAATTCTTTTTATTAATTGTTAAGTGTAGATTTATTTATTTCACAGTAATTATAATTACAAAAAATGTAGAATTCAATAGCAGATGCATGTTTTTTAATTATTATTGTTAAATTCAATATGTTCACTAATTATTTATAGCGCAATTCATATGAGTGGTATATACCGAAAGGAATTTTAAAACGTAATTGGATGAACAAGTATTTGAATGAAGTACCAGCAGTGATCGTAGTTTTTTATGATCTTGACTGGCATGATGCACAATGGAATGAGAAGAAAATGGAATGTGCTTCGAGGGTTCAGTCTTTAAGGTAATAATTTAATAATAAGTTTTTAGAAAAGAATATATATTTGAAATTTTATATTTATTTTTGTCTTATAGAGCTGCCCTAGAAGGAAGAAGCACGAAAATTGCAGTAGTGTTGATACAAAAAGAAACACCACCACCACCTGGTACTGAAGACTTAGTAGCAACTGAACGAGCAACTGCTCTTTGTGCTGCATGTGAACTGCCAGCTAAAACGCTTTACTTTTTACCTTATGCAGATCATTTATTAGGTTACATATTTAGGTGAATATTTAATTCATTATTTGCTATTTATATTTATGTTTTCATTTAAGGTTCTATTTATTATTTGTGGACATTTACTACTTGTTTAAGAATTAAACAATAATTAATGTTTCATGTTTTAGACTAGAGCATGTTTTGTACGATTTAGCTCAAAGCTTTTATCATCAAGAATATCGAATAGTTAAAAGTCATAGAGAACAGTTAAATAAAACTGCCCATCAATATTTATTTGTAAGACATCAGTTTAAAATGGCTTTTTTAAATGAATTGAAACAAGATCAAAATACAGCTCATAAGTAAGTCATGTTTTATTTCATAAATTTTCATGTTACAATAGCGTTGATATTTTTAAAATAATGTAGCTCCAATTCTCATATATAATTTCTGAATGTATTTTTAGGCACTATCAACAAGCATATAATAATTTGCTAGATGTTCGAATGGTAGATACAAATTCTCTAGAAATCAAAACTATTGCATCTTTTATAAATTACAAACTTTGTAGACTAATGTTCAGCTTAAAACTTCCTAAAGATGCAATAGCCCAATTTCGAAGTCATACAGAAAGATTTAAAGCACGAACTGGACCAAAAGAATTGATGTTTGAGCATCACGCATGGATGTCTAATCAATATTCAACCTTTGCTGAGCTTTTTGATGAAGCTATTAGGCAAGGATTGCCTGCTGTACAGACGCAGCATCCTGGTTATTATTTTCAATTGGCTGCCACTCACGCAACCCAGAGGCATGCAGCTTGCAAGGAACTTTGTAAAGTAAGTTAATAAAAATGAAATAATTAAAAATTGTTTACTTAGTGACATTCATAACCGCCTTTTTTCACTTATTTTAGAATATTGATGTTTATCCGGATCCAGACCCGCTGGCGGGAGAAGAAAAATTAGAATTTTATGGACAGAGACCTTGGAGACCTGGAAAACTGAATGCAGAGCAAGCTGACATGACGCGAGAAGCAGCTGCAATTCAAGCTTTACAGTACAAAGAAAAATTATCGGCTAATCATTCTGTAAGAAATATTCAATTCTATTTTTACACAAATTTACACTGTTTAATAGTGTTTAATTAAATCTTTCTTTTTCAGATGATTATTATAGGATTATTAGGAAATGCGATTTCGCAATTTAAGATTTATAGATGTCCTCGAATGCGTCGACTTTTAGGTAAATCGTATTTTTTTTACACATTGGTGTAATGATTTTATTTTTAAAAATGCTATATTTTCTATTATTTGTTTTATGTAACTAATGCAAAGTCTTATTTTTATCCAATAGTTGTTCAAATGGCTGAAGAATATTTTAATTGTAAAGATTATGGAAAAGTATTAACGTAAGTACTTTGTACTTATTTTTAATTTTCCTTAAATTATATTCTGCTATTTACGAAATTCGACATCAACTGCATTATATCATTATTATAAATTTTAATTCTAGATTATTAATGCATATGTTATGGGAGTATCGAAGCGAACGATGGCCTGTTCTTCTCACAGATATATTGAAAAGTGCTCTTAATGCTGCGTACTTATCTGCCAGTATTCAAGACTATCTTACATTAGCTTTAGAAGCTCTAGGTCCTTCTACTATGTTTTCTATAGAACGTAAAACTAAAATTTTCGAAAATGTTATGAATATACTCCAGGTATGAAAATAGAATTCATTTTAATGAATTTTTATCTATAAAGAAGTTTAATTTCTTATTCATTTAAAAATCTTACATTCTATTAGAACAAGCCGCCAAATCCTGAACCAGATATACCTGAAGATTTGAAAAATTTTGCAGTAGATAAATGGTCTGCGCAAGTCTGCGCAATCGCAAATCGAAATGAACCATTCAATTTTACAATAGATGATGATAATATGACATCTTTTGTAGATGTTAAAGCTCGCTTTACTCAGCCAAAATACACAATTAATTCAATTGTAACAATAGAAGTTTTTGTTAGGTGACTAAAATTTATTTATTTGTTTATAATATTATTCAGCATATATAAAATAACATTTAGGTGTATACAGGAGCATATACATATAGTTAATTAGTAATTGTTTATTCTATAGGATAATTTAATAATTATATTAATTTATTCAAATATAATATAGTATTATGTAAAGTGTAAAAAATATTGGTTTCTTTGCAATTTTTTTATGAGCATTCGTAATAAGGTAGTAAACTAATTAAAGTAAACTATACTAAAGATTATCTGAATTGTGACCTTAAAGTTATTATTACAATTTACAGGAATGTTTATCACAGTGAAATTGAATTTTCAAAAATATCAGTCACAGTTACTAGTACAGGATATAATTCGGAATTTCCAGTAACTGATTCTAAGGGTGGGAAGTTTATATTTAGTGCCAAAGAATCAAAAAAATTTATTTGTGAATTTGAAGCTCCTCAACAAAATGATTCTCCGGAAATTCAGATTAGTACAATTTCTTTGTATCTGGGAAACGATAAACGATATTGTGTGATATTACGATTTTCAGCTGTTGGAAGAGAAACGAATTTTCTAGATCGTCTATATCCGGAAATTCAGCAGCTTCGGTAAAATTGATTTTCTAAAAAACTGAAATTTATTTTGTATCTAAAATAATTGCTTAAAAAACAAATTAAAACCTAATATTTTCACTGCATAAATTAATTTTCAATCTTTTTGCATATTAAATGAATCCTTTTAGTATAGTGAAATTATTAATTTACAGTGGAGGATTATTTGATACGATTCGACCTCTTACAACAACCAAAATTCAACAAGTAGAATCTAATGTAGCAATAATTATAGAGTCTAAACAGCCAGCCTTATTAGGTGAATGGTTTGCTGTAAAAATATCAATATCAACAAATGAAAATATCTCTAACGTAAATATTTTCATGAATTTGATTCAAGATAATAGTAGTGAACAATTGAGTAAGTATCATTTTCCTGCAAAATAATAAAAATACTTTAATAATATAATATAATATTAATATTCTTTTAGCTGAATTAAGTTTAAATATGAATGAGAAACAATCTTCAATAGTGGTTGAGATTGATGCTATTGATGCCAATACTCCTGCTCAGCAAATAATTTTTGTTAGAGCTCATAATGTTGGTGATAGAAATTTTTTAATTAAGGTAATGCAACAAAATAGTAGTTTTTAAATAAATAAAGATGGATTCATTAAAGGGATATCAATATTTATTTTATATTTAGGTTGAGTATTTAAGGTCTGGACAAAAGAAAGATTCAAAGGAAACGACTTATTCCTTTTCTGTTGTTAAGCCTTTTGATGTGTCTACTCAATTTTATACAATGTTATATGAACCACTCACAAAAGGATTTATAGATGAACCCCTATTTATCATGCCCCATATTACATGTACTTCACCCTGGCCTATTGAAATTGAAGATACTTCAATTGAATTGGTAAATTATACTTTCTAATTTTTTTTATAAATATACTTGTAAATTTGAATGATAGTTTTGATGGATTTGTATTAGGGTAACTCAATATCAAAAGAAACGGAATTATCAGAAGAAAGTATTTTGAAAAAAACTGTTCTATGCGAAGGTGAAGCTGGTACAGATGTGTATTGTATCGTTCCAAAAATTGGCAGCGACCAACCCACAAGTACTGGCGTTTACACCATCAAATGGAAACGGTAGAAACAATTAATTTACATTATGTGAAAAAGTAATTAGGCACTACGTTTTTAACGTTTGAATCACTTTCAGAGCAAATGATGAAAATGCTGTGATAACAAGTAGCAGTGTTACATTGACACCATTATGGGTGGAAGATGCGATTATAGGTATGGAAACGAAGCTACCTCCTCATGGTTGGGTTCGCACGCCATTATGTGTTTCATATTATATAAAAAATCATTCCGATTATTTAATAACCTTACGACTGAGTATGGAGGCTAGTGATGCTTTTATGTTTGCTGGCCATAAACAGGTAATACAAAATTTTCCTTGGATCTATTAAAATTAATTTTCATCGTTTATGAAAATTCAATTTTCCATGTAATATGGATACTATAAAATTAATTTTAATGTACATGGTTTTTTTTTAACTATTTCAGATAGATATCTGCATTCTTCCAGAAAGCGAGAAAAAGGTCGACTGGATACTTCGACCGTTAGTCGCTGGTTTTGTAGCTCTTCCAACACTGTCATTGACAGTTCCCACAGGTAAGTCTATGATTTCAAATTTGTCTCAAAATGAACAATAAAACTTTAAATTAAATAGTACTTAAATTATTTATTTTCCTTAGACGAGGAGTATAAATTAAATAAAACAAGACTTGCAGAAGTAATAGAAAGGTCAATACCAACTCATATGTACATAATGGTAAGTATCTCTTAAGTCCATTTAAAAAGAGTGTAAGATTATATTGATATCATAATGAATATTTTTCTAGCCGAAATCACAGACAATAGAAGAGTAACTATACTTACCAGTTATTGTATGAACAGATAGCATTTTATTTTTGTCCATATACAAGTACATATGTGAATAAACGAGAATTTCGTATTTATAATATATGCCGTGTAAAAATATGATGAACTCGTTAAATAAAACTTTATCAGATTAATTTTACTAAACTAACAAAATAAAGAATTTTTGTTGCAAAAAATTTCTTTAAATTTATTTTTTCAAACTACAACTTTTAAAGCTAATTTCTAATTTTGTAATATATTGAATACATCATAGATTAAAAAACAATATATATATATATATATATATATATAATACTATTGAATAAATATATATATATGATAATTTCGGTGAATATGAAGCTTAATGAACAATTGTAATTAAACATATTACACTTGGGCGTTTTAAACTGTATAACTTAATTTTTATTAGATTGATTTACCTATACATTTAAGAAAATTTAAGGTAGTTAATTAAATCATAAACAAAAAGAACCTTCGAAACGCAGCGCCAGGTCTCGTATAATCAACAAATCGATCCTCGTTGCTAACGTTACACGGGTGAATACAACAAAACTTGAGCAACCTTCTTATTAGAGATCCACATTTCAAAACACGTGTTCATCGTGAAAAACTAATCGTAAAAAAAAGGGTATTAGAAAATCAATAATCAAATATGGATCCTGAAAAAAATGATTTAGAAGAGTTCAGGAGGGAATACTTGGAAAAAGAGAAGGAATGGGAGAAAAGAATTCGTGAATGGTATATAAAAATAAGTAAAAAATAAAGTATTTATTTTAGTGCCTCCTATATATTCAATTTCGATCACACTGTCATATATGAATAAACAATTTTTTTACAGTATATTGTTATTTCTTTTTAACGCTTTTTAGTAGAAATTCATATGAGAAGTTGGAAGCTAAGTATGGCGTAAAGCCGACACCTATGCCAGAATTCGACGCCAAATATGATGCTGCACAAGCTCGGAATAAACAGTTGATAAAGGTAAAGTAGGTAGCGTTTGAATTTATTCATAAAACCTTAAAAAAATAGAATGATTCAAAATTCATATTTGTAGTCGATCTTTTAATGTTCTAGTCGTTATAACTTGTGCTTAAACACGTGTAGGTAGGATACGTGTACTAAAACTGTACGACCGGTTTCATTTTATCACTTTTTCACCTGATTAAATAGTAATTAAAAGAAGTGAACCATTAGAAGACAAGCAGGCTTTTCGTTTAGCTTCTGTTATTATACATTTGCTCCGAATTTTTATATGTGTACTAAAGTGTTACATATGACTTTCATCCGGTATATAAAATAGAAAAAGTAGGAAATTTACACAAAATATGAATTTTAATTTCCATATTGAATAATTTAGCTCTTTTCTATATATTTAATTTAACAAAACGATAATTTATATTCATTTAATTTCTATTAAATCGTTTTCCAACTATGTAATAGTTTAAAAATTATGTTTTTAAAAGTAGTGAAAAAGAAAATAAGAATGTGATCTTTTATTTTATATTTTAGCCATGCAAACTGCAAAGTCGTTTTCTGTAAATAAGATTGCATAAAAATTCTGTAGGGAAAAAATTTATGGGTCTTGAATAAATGACTCAGTTTCAACAAGGATACACAGCTCATCGAATCCTTATTTTTCTCCCGACTTTAAATATTAGATATAATGTTGTTTGAAAGAAATTTTATTGAATAGAAATCGATGAATCTAGTATGCTGTTCTAGTATGCTTGAAGTAATCGATTCTCTTCCCATTCAGAAAAATTCATTTATCTGATGTACTTATGTACTTTCTTTTACTTTTCTCTGAAATTAAAATGCTAGGTTTACATAGTATTAATTCACGATATATTATTTATAATAAATGCTATTTTCTTTATTACAAAATTAGTTACTAGTGAGCATAAATTTTACAGGAAATAATCAAAATATGAGGGACAAAATGAAAATATAATTCTCATAATATTTATATCTGTTGGTTCTGAATATGTATAAGGGTCGGAAATTGGTACTTGAAAGGCACGGTTATTTTAAGCCGGTCATGATAAGATCATTCTCTATCTTTTTGTAGGACAACAAATTGGTTAACTTGTAAAGATAATAGATCGTTACTGAAAAGCTGCAGATTTTATTTCAGTTTCAATAATCGAGTGTTTGATTTAAAATATATTTTTAATTTTCAATAAACTACAAATAAATAAATTATTAAATAACAAAATATATGTTTCATCAAATTTATATTACTACTTAGTATCATTATCTGTATGAGTAGTAATTAGTATGTACTATAAATGTAAAAAAATCGTGACATTTTTCAGAACAAGTTAATTCCACGATCTGCTCATCCATATCTAATCCTTTCAAGGACTGAAAAGTTTTTATACGTACCAGTAAATTTAATGACTTTAAACTTTTCGATATTGTTCGTATAAAAATTGTTAAAAATTGACTTGGCTTCTGACGGAAAAAAATGAAGGAATCTCTTTATAAAAGAGTTGAAGATTAATTTTCCACTTTGTAGAATTTGGAGAAGTCCAAGGCCGTATTAAGGACTTTATCACTGTACAGCCCGAGTGAGGATGAACTTCGCGATTTGGCTGCCGCTTATCGTGAATTACTACAGAAATGAAAAAGCAGCTCATACGCATAAACACACGCACACAGACGAGTATACGTGTGGCAGCTGAAACAACGCTAATGTACAACATATAAATGTTTCTTATTAAGGCATGTAACTAGCGCAAACAGGAAAAGTTGAAACTCATGTGTTCGATATATAAATCCTCGACAAAATTTTGTTCTCCATCAATCGTTGACACGGTCTCACCTAATAACTCGAGCCGAACGAACAAACTTATTTAACAATCACAGTTTGTTGATCGTTTGGATCGATGGACCAGGTGAAGACCTTTCTTCTGATTATCCCATTGTTTTTTTTTTCTTTTTCATTTGTAAATGGAATTTGAGCGGCGCCTCGTTGTCTGTGGTCAATCGCAGATGTGTATCTCGAACTAAAAATAAAAGCAAATTAGATTATATCATTGGGGTACTTGTGTATAATCTGTCGACGACCAATACTAATATAACAAAAATTTTTGTTTTAATCGCCATATGCTGAAGCCTGCATTTAATTTAATTAGTACATAGTGAAAAGTTTACTTCGTACCAGTATTGAGCTGTTTTGTTTGACTGAATATAAAATATCTTAATTTTATTTAAAAAAAAAAGCATTTTAATAAAAAATAGAAAGTCAAATCTCTATGCCAATGATTCGCATTTTTACGTGAAATTTGATTACAGTTGATCATTCCAGATTTTTGTACCACAATTGATAGCCAAGATAAATTCATGTAAATCAGAAAATTTTCAAATCAAGTTATAGTTATTTCTTTAACATCAGTGTCATTAGAGCTAATGGAAGTATCATTTAATACTGTAACAATAATAGTTATTTTTGCACAAATTATTAATTGAGTAAGTAAGATAAAAAAGATTAATTGAACAATGTGTAGAAGTCAGCGTATTTAAACACACGCTTTACACTGCTATATGTATACAATTACTTCCAGATGTGGAGTTTCCCGAATCGAAGGCACACAGTGGCATTGATCTCATTCGATCGATGTAATTGAAAAACAGTCACTCAAACAGAATCCAATGTAGTAAGACCGATAAAACTGAACGATAAATTTGTAGCTGCGAATGAAAATATCAAAGCGTGCATAGTGGCAAGCTGTCGGTCTTGTCCTCGGATGGTCGACTGTTGCGCGGTGCGCGCTCGCTCAAACCGATCTTTTTCAACCTCCTCGATAAAAGAAAAAAGAAAGAAAAAGAAAGCACTATTTACAAAATCTCATACCATCGATTTCGTGAACTCGGCAATTGACCCGAACGATCGGAATAAGATGGAGTGCGATATACACGCAGAGGTAGGTAGTAAAAGCACGAGGCAAGCGCGCGCACACACACGAAGCTCAAGCTTTTTCGATCGCGCAGCGGCTCCTCCGCTCGTATACATGCGTCCACCTGTCCAAATGATATTACGCATGTATTCATTTCGATGCTGTCGCCAGGCCTAATATCGTCGACTCTCCCTCTCTCTCTTTCTCTCTCTCTCTCGCTCGCTCTCTTACTCGCACGCCTCCATGCATCGGTTAATAGCTTAAACACGTGGTGTGTGTGTTATATACGTGTCGGCGTGTTCGCGGTGTGCGTCTTATGTATAGGTACATAACATACTTACGTGTGCTCGCACGATAGGAAGCCCGTGCGCGCGTGCGTTTTGCCGATAAGAGCTGCGTACAGGTATAAACCGTACATACGCACGGCACCTTCGCTTCTCTTCTTTTTTTTTTTTCTTTTACACCGTCTAATGTACGTTCTAGGCTTCGTTTTTCTTTTTTGTTCCATTCGCGCGCACGGTGCAGCACTCGTTGATAAATTTTTTAATATGTAACGAATTCGGCTCTATACTTTCATATGCTCGTGACTGCTTTTCTGGTTTTATTTCGATGCTTTTACGCGGAGAGCACGATTATTTCGAAAATTGTTATTTCGCTTCCTTTTTTTTTTCTTCATGTTCGCGCAGCCTTGAGCGCGCTGACCGAGCCACTGGATATATATATATATATATATATATATATATGTTTATTTGAAAATTTGAATTTGCATGTTTTCCTTTTACAGTTGCGGTTTATATACTTGTGTTTGAGCGAGCGTATATCGAAAAGGCGGCTGCGCGCTGATAACGCGATGCACACATGGACACGCGCGACCGAACGGCATCTTAATTCCAAACTGAAAGGATTCACGCGCGCTTACGCGAATTCACTTGTCTGCGCTTAATTGTGTACAACTTCGTGTCTTCCAAAAAGAAGTATTTTCTTTTTTTAAGATCGCTTGATAAGATTCGTTCATATGCCTTCTGTAGGGAAGACGCCAAATGCTTACTTTCGACGAAGAAAATCAATTGATTCAAGATTAACAATGCCTATAATGAAAGTATGATAGTTCGAAGTATTGCTAACAGCTGCACATATTTAGTATATGTGTAATCAGATGTTGAACATTTCCGTTTTCACTTGTAATATTATTGTTATAGGTGGATTAATCAAGTTTTATTCGATTTTTTAAAATAAAAATTATTAATTTTTATCAAAATTCATAATGGCTTTGCTGTATTATATTGAATTGAAATGTTATTAATTTTAAACAATTGTGCTGCATTGTAGAACATACATCAGCGTACTTCATTTTTCTCTTTGATTACACAAAAATAACTTTGTTACCAATTAAGTATAAGTAATGCTCCAAATTGTGGATTGAATTAAATGATAAACAGGTGGGCGCGTGTATTTTAGTCTAAGCTACCGAAATGAAAATTATTCAAGATATACTCTTGAGCAAATGAATAGGGTACACACCAATTGAAAATCTTAGGTGAGTCTCAAGTGGTGTGAGCTTTTGCAAATACTCGCGCGCTTGCCCAAAAACAAGGGTATATAACACATTATAAAAACAACTTTAATTTCTTTTACGTACAATTCCATGACTGTCGTGTTTATACAAAAGGTTTTTATCTATATAAGCGACATACTTACAATGTATCTCATCAATTTTATTTCTGATACTGTAATTCAAAATTAAACGTGTGCAGTAAGCTCCTTGAATTTTAAAAACGTTCGAAAATAAATCAGCTCTTCAAGAGATTTCAGTGATGATATTATATTTAATTGATTATTTTATAGAGTAATAAATAAAGTTGAAAGCACTGTAAATTTAAAATTACCGATAACATCATTAATTAATTCGAGCAGCGTAATTTGTTCATTTCACAAATGCCGCGACAAAATATATAATTTTTTTCGCGAATTGCATATATATATATATATCGTGTTGTCCAAGGTTAAGCAAAGTACGGAACGTTTCGCAGATAATTTGTTTCTCTTTACTTTACTTATTTATTCAAAAACATGTAGTGTGTTCGCTAAATTTTTAAACACTTATAAGTCTTACGAGATTGCACGAGTTTGCATATACTGTTAAAGAAATCATTTTTAAGGTATCCAGGGTTAATGTATATTAAAATAATAATTATAAAACGTGATTGATTGATTATGAAAATGATTTCACACAGTAAATTAAATCTTAAATTATATATAGTGAAAATATCAAACCACGAAAGTTGCACCAAGCAGCATTATCAATTCATTTTTGTTAAAAGAAACTGTAAATGAGTTTGAAAATGCGTTACAATTTTATTTGAATCTGCTAATCCGAACACCAAATTTACATCTGCTTTGACGATGGATTATAAGCTTACTCCCATGTATATAGGAATCCAATCAAATGATGCAGACTATATTTAAAAAATTACTGAACCAATCCAAGCGCTCATTACTCGCACCGTTGCGCAAAAATAACGATTCGCCAGTTTTCGAAAGAACAATCACTCAACTGCACAGGCATCGAACTCAAGCAGGACCACGGCCAAACTGAAGCACGTGCCACCACGCGGAATCAAACGTGTGTAGGCGAACCAAGGATTATCGCAACTATTAATCCTATATCAATATATATATATAAATAAACGCAAGTATACAGGTTTTCGATTACAAATAAACTCGGGCGCGATAAGATAAATGCGCGGAAAAGAGAGAGAGAAAAAAGAAGAGGAAATGAAGTAATATAAATAGCGATACCAGCCAATCCTTCCTGCAGCGTCGACGTCCGGAAAAGGTGTGATTATATGCAGCAGCAGTAGCAGCAGCAGCGGATAGTCCCGCTCGTCCCGAGCATCGTATTTGACTGGCACCGTCGCTACGACGATTTTTCGGGGATCTGCCCTCTTTCTCTATCTCCCCCCCCTCCATCCTCCTCCTCTCTCTCTCTCTCTCTCTCTCTCTTTCTCTTATCCATCTCTTATATCTCCATGTCACATGTGTGCATGTATATACATACGCCACGCATCGCTGCTATTATTCTCCACTTCACCTGAGCAAACCAACCTCCAGCACGAGTGTGTCTTTTTCCATTTCTCGTGTAACAAACGCGTATACTTATAATGTATATATATATATATGCATATATTTGATAGCGAGCGGAGAGACATGCCGAAACGAAGAGATGAATGTTATATTATGCGTATAGATCTCGTCTTTTCTTCTTCGTCTTTTCCAAGTTTTTCCCCTTTTCAAAGAGCCGGAAATTCTTGCTCTCGCCGCCCGCGCAGCACACAGCACAGGTGTATGTTGCGTGTGCCGACGTTCGTGGAAGGTTTATCTATTTCGGATAATAGTAAGAACACGTGTCGAGCGCTGCGCGTTGCATTGTACCTGTTGGCAAGCGCACATATTTTATAACTTCTTCACCTATAAGTTTCGTTTGAATTTTTATCTGTCATCTCTCGACTTTTTCGGCATAAAATTTTCGTTGAGTGAACCTTTTCTTTTATCTGCAACTGTGAGCAGCGATAGTATTTTCATTTTGATTCGAGTAAAACGTTTAGAAAAGATTTTTATTGGTGTATAATATATAAAAATATCTCGATGTTGTGAGAATTCATTGTAAAATTAGATTATTCTTGGCTTAGGTATAAATATAGGTACGGGTAATTATTTTTATTTAAGCTTTGAATATTAGGTAGATACTTTTTAAAAGCTTATTCAAATATTTTAAAAAAATGCTATTTTATTTAAAATTTTTTTAAATATTCTTATGAAAAGTCGATCTTTATTAATTTCATAATGAATGAAATGTTCAGATTATCGTTAATGTTTCTTGCACATTATACATGGTTTTGTTACGTATAAATGAGGACATTTAAAATAGATTCAGAAGTAAAGTATTATGTATTTTATTATAAATAGAATACTTGCAAGTTCTTCTAGGAAAAAGAAATACAAATTAGGTTTAAGAATTCTACAGTAGTTACGTACACCCACTGATACTTAATTCTGTGCAAATAAATTTGAAAGATTTAAAACATTTGAAAATCCAACCTGTAAAAATATATCTATAGCTACCATGTATATAGATATACTTCTTGGTTAATTTAAATTTTGTTCGCACAGAATTAAGTGTTGGTGGGTGTACCAACAGATTTGGATAAATTTATGTTTAAATTAAAAATTAGTTTTGAAATTATTTTAATTGTTCAGCTGTTTTATAGGGAAAAGTGCGATTATGACCAGGAAAACTTATTTTTACCCATTCACCATGAAAAATTCTAGTTTATAAGTGTTAATATTATTATAAATTTTAAAGTACGAGAAACCTGTAGGAAAAGAAATGATTAGCATTTCAGTTAAATCAAAGTATACGACTTTATTTTCCTTATATGAAGAATATAATTAATTACTCAGTAACTTGCATTACCAAGTTTCGATTTAGTAAAATATATTTTTATTGATCCTTTCGTCAGATGGGAAGAATAAGATGATAACTCGACGGAGTGTGCGAGAAGGTATCAACTCTGCAGGGAAGCGCATGAAAATTAAGGTGCTATAACTCAGAGGAGCACGTATAAAGGTACCCGCTCAGCTTAGACGTTCAAATCGAGAACCGCTGCAGACTTTAAAAAAGATTAGTTTAGCGATATAAAGAGCCATATAACGTCTCTTAGTAAATCACAAAACAAACCAGAAACAGATTTCTTGAAGCTCTGCAACGGTTTTCAATTTAAACGTTGGTGAAGAAACGAACGCGCGAATTGTTACTTTTCTCCGCGCTTCTCCGAGACGGTACCGTTTCTAGCGCGCCACTGAATTAGCACCTTATTCTTCCCACCCTGCGAATTACGAAAAATGAAACATTTAGGTAATCAACATTAAATACAATATCGAACAATTATTAAAAAAAAAATACGAACGAATTTGTCAATTATTATGCATTCGGCAAGTGCCTCTTGTGGGTGACAGTTTATAAAGCCTAAATCTAAGGAACGAATTGGATTTATATGAGAGTATCTGTGCTAACATATAATTACAAATATATTTACAAAATGCCTCATGTCCTTTAATGAAAATTCTGCATTTGGTTATATGTACGTATTATCTTAGTATACGTATATAACCATAGCACGATAGTATGAGCACGCGCGCGATCCTTGAAGTAAACCATTTCTGAAAATAGTGTACAACTTTATGAAGCGAGCGTGTCGATACTAAGGTAAAAAGTAGTTAAAACCCGATAGTGGATATCTTTTAACTTGAGGTCGAACATCGTCCGCATTTTCCTACTACAAAATATATAATCGCAATATACGATATTAGCGAAACACGCTATTTCAGCGTCAATACACTGAATTGCCACCGATACTTGCTCAGGGCATATAATAATCAATAAATAGATTCGTGCTTTTTCTTAATTATAAGATTACGTTGTTCGATAATTAATTAATGTACATCGAATTGCTTGTCTGCTAAAATTATGATTCTATAAAATACTAATTATGGAATCATGCAAGTATTTATTAAAGTATCTAGATTGATGTATTTTTTTATCGCTGTTCATTATACAAGGCTTATCTTGAGAACGAAAAATTATTAGTTATACTACCTATCACTAATAATTTTCTACACATTCCTTAGACCGCGATAGGCTAGCTTCAAAATCACTTTTTCTACAAAGAAGAGCGTTATGTTCATAATCTTTCTTAGAGGACCCCGATGAGATCAGGATAAAATAAAGTAAAAAAAATATCAAATTTAAAAAAAAAAATTGGCTCCCTCACATGACGGGAATATCGAAAAAAATTGATTGAAAATCGTGTTTTTCTATACTCATCTGTTTCTACTTCTATCATGTATTAGTATAGGGAAAAATCTTTTCGGCCTTTTTTTAAAAATTTCCCATCAAGTAAGGGGGATTATTTTTATTTTAAATTAAACGATTTTTTAATACTGTAAATTATAGTGCAGCTTTTTCGTACGTTTCTCTTTTGATTTCAATAAGGGCCAGTGTCAAGATCCTCCTTTACTTTTTTATGTCTATATATTTTCAGTATTATTTTGAGCAAAATGTGTTCAGCAAATATGTCTTTATTTCTTACATCTGATAAAAACTAAAAAAGTTGAAAAAATTATTTACTTCATTTAAATGTATAAAACAACGATAAAGACACTCTAGTAGCATTTTTACAATACGTGCAATTACGTAGAGCTTGAATATATTTTTTGCGTATTTGACTTTATTTGTGACGTGTGATCGCATTCAGCGCTAGGCAGGCACAATTTTCAGTGAAAAAATATTTTCATAAAAAATTTGGAAGAATAAGGATACAGTATATAGCTGATACTTCAATTTCGTATCTAAAGTACAAGTAAAATCTAAAAATGAACTTTTACACAATTCCATTCCCAGTTTACTCAATCAGAGCTTTATGTAATTGTTTTTCATTTTCAAATATTTTAAAGTACAGGATATAATTTAAAAGAAATTTGAACGTTTTACTTTCACCTCTTTTATTACAAGTATTTTATCTTGAACAAAATAGCAATAAGCTAAATAAATCACTGTAAAAAAACAAAATCGCAATCAATGCGTTTTAAATATGGAAGAGCTGAAAAATTCATAGATACAATCTTCTAAACAAGATTACTTGGCGAAGCCTCGTCAAGAAACTATATAAATTATGCCCGAAGGAATTAGACTAATTGTTGCGGAAAAAAATACTTAATCTCGCCGCCATTTAAATAAACTAAAAATTTTCCATCGCCGTATATCCGGGTAACTACGACGCCTAAATTAATTAACATTATGAACTAATAAATTTATTTATTATTGGAGCAACTCTTTCAGCATTATTTAAGTGGACGTGATGAGTACCCTCGACTTCGTGGTACTCAAACCTCTTAGCCCCATCTTTAATAACATCTAAAACTTTCTGATAATTCTCTGGCTGATCGAATTCCATACCAGGAATGGCTCGGATATTGAGATAAGCACACTTTATTTGAGCTGCGTAGGCCAATACTAAATCTATAGACAACATCCCCAATAGAGAAACCTAAAAATAAATAATTGATTGAATTTTTTTAGTACAATAATGCATTAACCATTTTTTGAAATATCCTATATACGCTTGCAGAGCTTGAATTCAAAGAAAAATGTTTATATACCTTTAGCCTTGGATCTCTACTGAAATAGTGTTTTCCTGGAATAAGCGAAGGATGCATCCCCCGTTTCATTAATATTTCAGCGCTGCGTCTTGTAATAGAGCCAGTATATGCTTGCTCAACTATATCTATCATATCACTATATTCATAGCAAGGCACACTGTCGAGTGTTAACTTTTCATAATTTAGGAACTTGTCGATATGATCCCCTGTAATGTTGACGGTTTTAGAAATATCTTTTACACTAGGGCTAACTATATCCAAACTTATAATAAATTCCACTTCATTTGGGTAAGAAGCTGCATACAGAAATGATATCGCACCACCAAGTGAATGACCCAGGAGTTTCGCCTAAAGATAAAAAGAAGTTTGTAAATACAAATTGTATTAAATTTTAAATAAGCATAATAAACGATTAAAATATCCCAGTTTTAAAAAGGATTAATTTGATTGAAAATTGAATTTATAATATATATTATAAGGCAATTTATGAATTAATACTTATTTATTATATTACACATAAAATATTAAATTATATTGCGATAAAAATAACATATATTAAAAAAAATCAGACTTGCTCCGAACTTGAAAAAGATTTGACAGGGTATTATATTTTCGGTTCATATTCTAATTTATTCATTCATTAGCTAACCTTCTTCCATTTGTAATGTTTAACTATTCTACGAAGCAGAATGATGCCCTCCCAATGCACAAAATAAAACTGGCCCTCGGGATAATGTGAAGATAAGCCATGCCCTGGCAAATCCAAACACAGCACTGAGATATTTTTTGGTAATAAAGGAATTAAATTATCAAAGCTGCCTGCATTATCTTGTCGACCATGTAATGCTATGATTGGTTGTACCTCTTTAGGACCCCACCATTTTCCTGCGGATCATGAACTTTGTTATTTCAGTAAGATGTAAAAAATTTTAGTGTACCTTTGCAGTGTGAGATGTTAAATAAACAAATATTGCAGAATTGATAATGAATAAGAAAATGAATGTTGCAAAGTGAAAAAATTATTGAATATCTATTTTATCTAAATAAACTCTTACATATAATTTTTGTACATTAAGAAATATTACTTATGTCGACTGTCCTCTACCATAAACTGATAAAGATTTTTCTATTGGTCTTACAGTCTAATCAATATTAATGGGTAATCAGATTGCAAAGATTGCAGACTGTAAGACCAATAGAAAAATCTTTGTCAGCTTATAATTTTTGTATATTGTTTTAAATGAAACTTATAAAATATTATGATTAAATTTTAAAACATTTCGAATTAATAGTTACTGGAGCCATATTCTTTCTTCAAATTTTTATTCGACAATCTTATCTGAAGAAAATTAGATTTTTGATGACTTAAATATTATCTAAACAAACATATTAAATTGCAAAGTTATTTAAGAAAAATTAAAAAATTGCAATGTTAATATGACACCTTATGGATGATACAAGTATTATACATTTTATCTTGTTATAAAAATGATACTTCAACTGTATTACACGTATTATTTCATAATATTCACATATTAACAATCTTTAGCTACTTCCAAATCTTACTCAATTTAAAAAAAAATAATCTGTCGTTTATGTATAATAGATTTATACTTCAAATAACCTATATTATTTTTTTTCAATTTATAAAAAATTGTATATTATAAATATAATATCCCCAGATCCATTAAATGACAGCAAAGTTGTAGCTAAGTCAATTTATTTGAATTTTTAATTTTTAAATACTTAGTATCGGAGCAAGTTCTGTGAAAACAAAAATATAATTTGGTATATACCCAACATTCCAAACTACCTAATTAAAGGAAGCGACCTTTACAAAATTTTGAAACTCGTCAGCTAACCTTAGCCCATCTGTAGTGCTTAATAATTCTACGAACGACAATAACTCCTTCCCAAAATATATAGTAAAATTGCCCTGGTGGGAAATGGGACGAGTGACCATGGCCAGGAAGGTCTATGCTGAGAACTGACACATCTTTGGACAGTAATGGTGCAAGGTTCCAAAATGTGCCTGCATTATCCTGCCACCCGTGCAGTGCAATTATTGGTTGTACATCCAATGGACCCCACCATATGCCTACATTTTTCACAATTATACACAATGACAACTAACATAAAAATAATCACTTTCACTGTGTCATTGCGACAATTACACAATTTCAAATGTAAACATAAACGATTAATGTGAATAATTGTGGATAAGTACTAACCGCTTACGTGACCCCATGGTACTGGAATGTTGACTTCTTCAAATTCTGTCAAAAATAATTAATAAAGTAGTTGGAAAATTATGATTAAAAACAATTTTTTAACTTACCTCGTCGTCTGCTACCATTCTGCGATTTTGAATTGTCAATATTGTTGGTTGAAGTCATATCGATATATAGGACAATCCTCCAGCTGACGAAACTTGTGGCGAACTAACTCTTATTTCGGAAGTTCAAAGCTGTATAAGTAGGTATCTATCATCTGCGTTACGCGTGATTGACGAAAAAACTGCTGGTCACGGCGAAAGCTTATGCGTTTGAAGGAAGATACGCACTTTTAGGTTGCAGTACGTATACGAATCAGAGATCGATTATCAGTTAATCATTTGCTTCATAATTGCATTATCATTGGTGCTAGTGAATCTGCATACCATGCCAGTTCATCTAAAAATTTGATTGCTCATTTAATACACCTTATACATAAACACAAATGCAATTTCAAAATTGATTAACGGAGTAACGGACCTGCACCTATAGGTATAAGTAATGAAGAATCTTCTTTTGTTGGCTCTGAGCTATCGCTCTTATCGCCAGGTGTAAAGGTTCGTTCATATTAATGATACGGTATAGGTACTAGGTAGACAGCGTGACTGTTGATAACGCAGTGTTGTAAGTTGTTGGATTTTTCTTCTGGTGAAAATAGAGACGCTATTTAATTGGACAAATTTCGAGGCCGTCTTTGCAGCACCGTGTTTAATGTTTATACTTATTTTTTTTTATTTTTGGAAAACTGCAGAGGTTATGAAAGGAAAAAGTGCCCGAGTAGAAACTCACATAAGGCGAAGATCCGGGCCTGATCAGTAGCCTGAAGTTCCGGATCAGGACCTTACCGGGATACTGACCAGGACCTTATCAGGTGTGTGATCAGGCTTTGATCAGGACCGGATGAACATCCTGAGGTCAGGTATTTTTGTAAGGTCCTGAGCAGGACCTGATATGGGAAACAGCACAAAATCACCATGGTTGTGATTTTGAGGTTAGATTATGTTACGGCGCGCCATACAAAGGCCTGCGATGATACTGAAG
>UELV01097817.1:0-10273 GCA_900490015.1 Megastigmus stigmatizans | reverse complement strand
TAATTGATATAGATAGATAAATGAATGATACATCTTATTGGATTAAATAAATGTTCTGTTAACATAATGATTTTCCCGTCTTCCATTCTACAACGATTCGTTGTTAATTTGACAATATTAGAGTTTGCGCTATTTCAACTATGAAAAATTGTTAAATCAATTGAATTTTTTTCTCTGTGTATATACGTTCGCGGGTTAGAAGGCTTTTCCGCGCTTTATCTCTGACGTGTGGGCTTTCGGGTACTTTGGAGAGAGAGAGCCTAATGGATTGTTCGCTCGCTGGTGAAGGAAGGCGCGAGTACGATTCGATGGCATATACATATAACATTCCGATCATTATGCATTGCTCGTCGCATGCGCACACTAACAGATTCATCGAGTTTCCCTTTGCTATATAAAAATGTGCGATGCAGCTATTTTCCGTAGATGTATTCTTTTGCAAATTTCAATAGTAGTCCGATAAATAAATCAGTCAAATAATAAAGTAGCAAACGAGCAAAAATCCTCGAAATGTATACGAGCATTCCTATGCGCGACAATGGGAAAGATTTTACTCTCGAGGGAAGAAGAAGCCTCTTATTTGCCTGTGTATAGTCAGACTGCAAAAAAATAGGTGGACATCCAACGAAAGTTCTGTCTCGAAAGTGTAAATGAGATCCGCAAAAACTGGATCAGTTCCATTGTGTTACATCACCAAAAGGAGAGAAAGGCTTATATATACATAACACACACACTTCATGGACGCGTCCTGGCACACGTATATCTACACGTCGAGTCGAGCCGATCGTGCAGTTTCTTCGCACTGTAGCGGCGCCTTGTCAGTTTTTTTCGATCGACTTTTCCTCCTATCAATGTATCTGACATGCGTGTATGTGCAGTGTATAGATTTAGCATAATATCCACTATTTTCACAGTCTTGAAACATTTATAGATCGGTATACCTCATAATAACGCACGAACAATATCACACTTTAATGACTCTGTATAACTCAATCTTTAGAAACGTTCAAGCTCTTTAGTCATAGCGAACGTTCACAACAAAGTGTATAGCATAAATAAAGATGCATCGGTCGACACGTATCTCGCCCTTCTTTCGAATTCGGTTTTCGATGCTCGTCGAGCCAAGATAAGTCAGCTAAGCAAATAGGCACTATCACTTCTGAGTAGTTGAAGATCGAGAAGGCGAGACAAAGAGAGAGAGAGAGAGAGAGAGAGAGAGAGAGAGAGAGAGAGAGAGAGAGAGAGAGAGAATTGAGCGCGTAATAAAGGGAACGAAGCAAAAGACGGAAGATAAACTTCGCGCCAACTATGCGAATTTTCGAAGATTTCTCCCTCCTCCTTTCTCTCTCTTCCCTTTTTTGTCCTGGCCCAAACTTTCTTTCTCTATCGGTCTTTGCTTGTCTGATACTTGAGTGATGCAGGCGCGAAGCGAGCTCCTCTTACTTCCCTTTTTTCAGACTTCGAGTGAGGAGAGAACCTATTTGCAATCTAGGACACTCGACTTTTTGAAAGTTTAAAGGACCGCGTTTATGCGCCAACTTCCCACGTGCTCTTACTCTTCCTCCAATTTTAGTAATTGAATTTTCGATCTATCAGTTTTACAATTTACTGTTTTTTCTAATGCTGCACTGTCGTGTTTATCGCAAATATTTAAATGCATTCCCATAAATTTGTAATCTTTTTCGTGCGAGCGATGCTGATGTTTAGAAGGTATGATGTAAATAATTCATTTACTCAGTTTGTCATAACTGTTTTCAATGTACCAAAACGTTTCTAAACTTGCTATTTTCTAATATTTCTAACTATTCTCTAAATATCTATAGCTCTAAATATTTGCTAACATGTATTTATTGGGTCTTATAAATGTGTCGTTAACTACCATTTTCTCTTCGAGAAATATTTGCAATTAACAAATTAGTGGGTCTTCATTATAGTTGCTATTATAATATCTATTGATAATAATTTTAGATTTTATTATTCAAATTTTTTTTTTAGAAAGAGATACACATTGTTTATTACTAAATGTACAAACTGTTATTGTATAAAAACAAAAATATTCTATAAAAATATATTCAGCTATTTATTTTTTCAAGGAACTAAATTTTTATTAAGGTAAAATTTTTTTTATAAGAATTTGAAGAAATTTTGATAAAAAAATAACGTTAAGAAGTGAGGCTAGAACTACTAACTTTACCAAACATCAATCTTTCAAGATTGTATCTAGCACAAAAGCTTGTTTCAAAATTGAACATTTTCTGTATTTCCCAAAAGTTTAGTTTAATCGGCCAATCCATCAAAGAGAAAAAATTGAAAATCCAAAGATTGCGGATCGTATAGAAAAAAGAAAGCGTATTTGTACTATCGTTGTCAAATGACCTGTGCGTCTCTGCTGGCTCATCTCGTTTCGCGACTGGCTCTTTCTCACCTTCTTCGCTTTTTCGCATTGTGCAGGTCGCGTATTCGCACGCAGCGGCCAGCGTATAGCTGTATATAAATTTTTTTCCTCTCGGCGCATATACAACGAGTACATAGGCCTCGCGGTTGAGAGGCGCGCAGCTCTGCACAGAGAAGAGAATGGTATAGGCGGTGTGTAACTCGATGGAAGCGCTGGTGTATAGCCCTGGCGCAGCGTCGGCGTCGGCGGTGGCGGCCTGGAGGACCTGAGTTGGCAATAGTGAAGAGCATCCACTCGTGGCGACACTCGTGAGCGGCCTCATTGTCTCTCGAGAGCTGCTACGGCTCTCTCTCTCTCTCTCTCTCTCTCTCTCTCTCTCTCGGCCTTCGTGTCCCAGGCCTTCTTCTTCTTCTTCTCCTCCTCCTCCTCCTCGTCGCTGTCTCTTTCTGGAGAGACGAAGAGAGGCGAAGGGAGAATATGAGATAGAAAGAGAGGGAGACTCTACAGGCCGATTTTGCCTGCGGAGACTCGAACGAACCAAGAGAGCGCGAGACTACGACGACGACGACGAGGAAGACGAAGAAGACGAAGAAGAAGAGGAAGAAGAAGAAGGAGAAGAAGAAGAACAAGAAGCGGCAGCTGAAGAGAGAAAAGAAAGAGGTGCGCGCTACAGTGTAGCGAGCGCTTGTATTGCTATATAGGCGGCGGTCGCGCGCGCGTCTGCAGTAGAGCGAGACCGAGGTAGTCGGGCCGAGCTTTAATAAGCTTATGCAGCACTCTTGCTCTCTTTCCTCTTCCCTCGCGCGCACATACACATGCACACATACACAGACACACATGCGCACATACACGCGCAGATACAGTTTTTTTCCGGGATTCAACGTCAGCGAGCTGCTGTAAGCTAGACTCGATACCCTCCACTCCCGACTGCATCCTATACATTGCAGCATGTACTGTACGAGCGAGACATGCATATACACGAGACGAGTGATCTTTTCCTCTGCATCATCCTCTCTCTCTCTCTCTCTCTCTCTTTCTCTCTCTCTCTCTCTCTCTCTCTCCCTCTCTCGGGGAGGAGCTACAGTGTGCAGTAGCTCGGCTCTTGAAACTCTTCTTACCTGTATATATAGGCGCGTTATGCCGAGCTGTCACTGCACTGTCAGTGGAGGGAAGCTTCTCCAATTCCTTCCATCTCCCTCTCACTCTCCCTCTCTCACCATGTGCACCTCTCATCGCGAGACTCGCTCTCCCGCATGTATATATATATACACGGTGTCTATCGTCTATATGGAGACGCGATGCAGGGCTCGAATGGTCGAGGACTTTGGTATAGGCGCGAAGGTCTACGATGCTAAAGCCGCCGAGTGAGCGCTTTGATTCCCCTGCAAATCTCTCTCTCTCTCTCTCTCTCTCTCTCTCTCTCTCTCTCTCTCTCTCCCTTCTTTTATATTTCCTATATTGCTTTGTTTCGAGTGCAGCGGAATCGATTGTATTTGCGAGCAATGACTTGGGTTATATCTTCGATCGCCGAATCGATTAGGGATTCGGATGCGCTATACGAAAGGGTAACGAGAAGAAAATTGATCCTTTTAAGCAATATATGGGTATATCCTGTGACATATGAGTGCAGTATACTTACGTACTAGATATTGTCTAGGCTGATTCGCGGATTGGTATACGTAGTCAAAGATAGTTTGGAATCTTTTTGTGCCAAATTCTTTACATGATCAGCTTGATCACTTTTAATGTATATTAGTTATTATTGTATTAATACAGATATATTATCATTTATCTGTATTAAAAATAACGCCAATCTTTATTGAATAAAAGAATAGGATATAAGATAAATTAGTTGTGACTTCGCGTGCGTCTCGAATGTTTGATATTATAACATTGCATTATTTCTCAACCTTTGTTACTTGAATCTATAGCTATCGCAATTGTAATAAAAGAAAGCTACAATCGACAAAGCTTTAAGAAGAGCATTAAAGTATCATCAACGACTCAATCTTCCGTTCAATTGTCAACCGCATAGTCTATACATCATTCGACCAATTTCAAACTAATGCATTATTCGTTCGCACGCATATATACATAAGTTCACTTTAGAAAAGCAAAGGGCAAAGAAAAAAGAGAGAAAAAATATAATAAGGCTTCGAAGAAAAGAACGAAACAAGAACAAGCCGTATACACACGGTATACATGTATGTGGAGTTCGGGCGAAAGCGCACAGGAGAGAAACCCTTGCGGACACACAAAAAATCCAGTTCCTCGCTCGCGGCTCGAGAAGTAGTGCACAGCGTGTGTATAAGACCCTCCTTGAAACGGCGCCAAAAGCCTCGCAAATTCCCCCCCACCCCTACACACACACACAAATTCACAGAGAGAGAGAGAGACACACGTATGTGCAGGGGGTGGGAGGTAGCCTCTATACACGTATAAAGCTCGACTCTCGCAGGCCTCCAACACCATACCACTTCATCGAGTTCACAAGAACAACGTGCTTCGTTCTTCCACACACTCGCTCACACACATCGACGCGCCTATACGTCCACACATATGAGCCTGTATATATATAGGTGTATAGACTGTATACTTGCAGAGAGTCTGGGTGACACAGGACGCGGACTGCACCGATGAATTCGCGGCACGGCCCCGTTAGTCAGCTTTTGGCACAGCCTAAGAGTAGCGAGGTAAAAGAAGCAGAAGAAGATGTAAAAGTAGAAGAAAGCAAAAAAATAGAGTGCGGGAGAAAAAGAGAGAGAGAGAGAGAGAGAGAAAGAAAGGTGGATCGCGCGGGGGGCGTGATCGGGCACGTCGCGAGACAACACAATGCCGAGTAAATTCCTTGGGCGGCCATTGTCGAGTGAGAGAGAGAAGGCAGCAATCCACACGAGGAGGCTAGACGAAAGAGAGACTACGCGGCGAGGGTGTGTGAGGTGCCCAGAGAAGAAGAAGAAGGGCCGACTGGATCTTCTCTCGTGTCTCTTCTCTCCCTTTGTGCACTGCTGCTGCTGCTGCTGCTGCTGCCACAGCTGCGAACGCGCGAGTATACGTAGCGAGTCTCTCTCTCTTGCGCGAGCTCGTGTGTATAGTGCCTGCTGGGTAGACACTTCCTTTCATCGGCGAGCCTCTGCACAGGCCCTTTCTCTCTCTCTCTCTCTCTCTCTCTCTCTCTCTCTCTCTCACTCTCTCTCGTGTGCGACACATGTACGTCGGGCTATAGATGCGCGCTCGACTTATACCTTTGGCCAGAGCGGGTGCAATGCATCTGAGCCGAGCTACATAGCCAAGTGTCGATTAAGAGGAAGATAATAGAAGCCCGGAAACTGGGTTGGCGAATCATTTTCTGGACTTCTACCCTTGTGACTATATCATTTGGTATATGTACCCGCATCTCTACACATCGCGTGCTATTCGTTTGTTCGTGGAGAGTATACCGCGATGAGTCTTTAGATTTTTTTATCGTAATAAAACAAAATTTAGTTTTGCATAATTTGAGCTTCAGCTGAAACAAAACTTTGCTCTATTGAATACTCTATGATAGCATTCTATGATTTCTTATTAACTTCTTTCCGTTATCTACATATTAAAAGGAAATATATCAATATAATATGTATAGATCTTGTAAATACCTCTGTAAATACCTCTTTCTATTCTTACTTCTATTCAAACATTCGTTATTTGAAGTTTCTATTTGGTTTTATTTTCTCCCCTGTGTTTCCTGTACTTTCCTTTGACTCATCATTCGTTATGCTTTGAAAGTCAAGTAAGACCTTTTCTATAAAAGAGGATACTTTTTACAAAAGATTATTGTACTTGAGAATATAGTACATTTCGATACTAGTGCGATAAAGTAATTTCACATGAGGATGAACTCTGTTTCTCGCTCATACATCGAACCGTATTTTATGACACAACGTGCGAGAAGCTTAATTTAACGCATGCGTCTTTCTTTCCCGCGTGCGATAAATCAAGCTTTTCGCACGGACATAAACTCTTTAAAGTGTGAACGTGGGCAACTTTTTCTTAAACCTGCCAAACAAAGTACACATATATGTTTTAGCTGGTAAACTTTTCACGTATAGCACGTCATATATAGATGAATACCTTTCGAGAGAAGGTTCGACGATCGACAAAGGACGCACGTGATGGCGAATTTTCGACAGTCGCTTTTTCTTTGACCCTTTGCAAGACACGTCAGCTGATTTACCTTGGAAATTCAATTCTACGGTATTTTGATCTATTTCGTATCTCCTTGATCGAAGCTTTTTTCGAAAGCCTTTACAGTGAACTTCAAAAGACAAGATCAAGCCGTAAGTGCAACAATTATTTGTGGAATAATCATTCAAATGAATGCATGTTTATATTTTCGTAAAAGTTTTGTGAAACATACCGCAAGTATTTTAGCAAGTCAGTGTTTCGATCAATAAACCAGTATACAATCCCTTTTCCCACGTCTATAATTATTCGCGATTTTTTAATCTGTCGCATAACCATGGTCCTATGTCAAAATTTCATGTAAGTGAGTCACTGTACTATTTTCATTGAGATTGACGAGGTTTGAGGCGAAAGGAAAAAGAAACCTACACCAAATCTAACCTCTATATACCTCTTATAATTTGTAATAATAAAGCACTAGGTATACTCGTAAGGTTTTTATAGTTCTCTCAGTATCAAAGGTCAATAAATACGACAGTTTGAAATAAGTGCTGGCATCGCGGGTAACACGCACATATATACACAGCAAACGGTAACAAAATATCGCGGGAGCTTAACGCGGCAAAATTTATAGGCGCGCAGGCAGAAGCGGCGGCGGCTGCGTCGGCTGCGTCGGCTACGTCGGCGGTGTGGAGCTCGGAAACGCGGAAAACTCGAGCGTGGATGGATGATCCAAGCAGTAGGGTAGGTTCAGGGAGAGAGAGAGAGAGCGCCGAGGAAGGGGAGACGAAGCCACTTATCCCGCTGTCAAGTGAGAACTTCGTCAGCTATTTCTCTCCCCATCAGTCTCGAAAACGTTACGGTCGCTCGGTCGCGCACACGCGCCCCGTCTGCCCGCGCGCGCGCCTTCGATCTCGAATGATGTAATAAAACGCACGTTTCGCCGGCGCGCGCGCGAATCTCAGGAGGAATTATTGAATTATTCATGTCGCGAGCGAGAGAGAGAGAGAGAGAGAGAGAGGGAGAGAGCTGTGTGAAACGCGATGGAAGGATACAGTGAATATGCAACAATTTCTTACAGTCGCACACGCGCCGCCCCTGACTATGCAGTGTAAGGGGGATCTTTTTCCAAGCGATATTTGCTCACGGTATATATATTTAAATATCGATCTCTCACGTATTTGATCGACGTATGTTTGATTGATAAATACAGCTTTTCCAGCGAGTTTACTAAGCCTATTAAAGATTCGGAATAATCCATTGATTTTAATTTTATTCATTTATTTTGACTCGTTTGGAGAATTACACAGTTTTATTAGGTTTAATTACTTGTACTTATTGAGACTTAAAATATGAGCATTACAGATTTAATTAATGTAATCAGAAATAATAAATTCTGAAATTTAAACTATTAATTTGTTATTATTCTCGCTAAATAATTTTTTTATTATTTTCAAATATATGCAAATCAAGAGAGCTTTGAACTTCGTGAATTTTTTAAATTATCATGTATAGGCAATGAATAATTTCAACACTTAACAACGTTCAAACCCATGTTAAGTTATTTTATATAGATTTTGCTAACTATACCTACATCGTATAATGCTGCAGTCTGCACCAGCTGCACTGCAGTTTACTGCACGAGGCAAGTGCAGCGCTAAGCAACGAGATGGAGCCACCAGTCCATTAACGCATTAAAGACGCAGTAGCCCCTTTTATGTATTACGAGTCAAAAATATGTTCTAAATTTGTACAAGAATGTACACTGAGAAAACAATTTTTCATCAAAGACAGCTTTATTGCGGACGGATGAAAAAATAATTTGTTATATCAAGAAGAATAAGTTATTGATTCAATAAAATATTCACTATTGTAATAAAAATTTAATTTTTACAACAATATTTATTTTAACTTATTAAATTGTCTCTGTAGTAACTAAATATATCATCGAATCAATATATATTTCTTCTTGATTTAACAAATTATTTTATCATAATTGAATATTAAAATACTACTTTTAATTATACATAAAGACGAGACTTATATGTATCTTTACGTATTATGTCGTATGTAATCCGAATCCTAAATTAGAATTGCTCCACGAACAGCCTTTACATAATGTAAATAATATAGTTTGTGAAGATAACGAAATAGAAATATACTTGCAATAAGATGACTGTGAAATCGTAAACCTTTTGTGAAAAAGTATAAATATATATATGACTATTTAATCCAGATAGAAGAATGTAGCTACGATCCCATCCCGAATTTGAACATAAGGCTTGCTGCATAATCTGCAATAGTATGTTTAATACTCACTTGCGTATATACAAAATATGCAAAATTTAAGAACTGACGACAATATTTATGCGGATGAAGAGCATTCAAGCAAAAAATAGCAGAAATAAAAATAAGGATGGTAGTTTTTATTTCAAAATGCAATTTACTGCTCTGCTAATTATTTGATAAATTAGTGCTTCTTGCTGTTTATTTCTTAAAAAAATGAATTCAAATGCACTTGGAAAAACAAAATTAAAAAAAACCACGCTAACCAAAAGAAAAAAAATGAATTCAAATGCACATGGAAAAACAAAATTAAAAAAACAACGCTAACCAAAAGAATTAAAAATATATCAGCATTCTCGCGCAAAAGGGGCTTGTTTAACACTCTGTGCAGATACAAATTTTCCATAAAATTCAATGAATCTTCGGATATTGACTCAGAGAAACACTGGAGTTATAATTGTGGTTAATATTAATTACAAATTAAATAGGATAATGAGTGCTCTTTGATCAGTAAGACCAATTTATCAAGGCGATAATGAAGAGAGCGAGGTTATAGTCGAAGCGATGTATCAGATTACTTTTGAATTTTTTGACCATTATCGAGATATTCCTCTGGAAAATTTAATAGCGTTTTCGACGGATGGGTGCAGCAGAATGGTTGAAATGCTCAATACCCTTTGAAAGAGACCATTTTTTTGTGGTAATGGAAGTTTAATCACTCGTATGTTTTGTTTTATCTTGATTTTGCTTGAGTGAATAAAATAGTCATGATATTAAAATTTAATTATTTTTAATAATCTAATAGAGGCCACGATTTGTTTCTCATCCTTTTAGCCCAAATAAATGACTTGTTGTTACAGTTAAAGTAAAGAAAGAGAGGAAGCTATGATTTTTGTATTTAATTACTTTACTTTACTAAAAATAGAGAACATTGTTTCATTTTTAATCCTAGTCCAATACGTGATTTTTATAAACAAGAAAAAGCTAATTTACGTGACTCATATCTTTTATAATATTTTCAGCTATTCATGCTTCAGCTATGCTAATAATAATTTAGTCAAATTCTTGCTGAACTACTTACATGCAGGATTGCCTGAGAACATATATTATTTTCATTGGATTCATATAGAGAAATGCAAGTAAGTAATTATTTACTGAGATAAAGAAAACGTATTCAGACTGTGAACACTTCGGTGTATCCTTGGTGTACGAATGTTGCGTACACGAGTACTTGTTATCTCTCTCTCTCTCTCTCTCTCTCTCTCTCTCTCTCTCTCTCTCTCTCTCTCTCTCTCTCTCTCTCTCTCTCGTGTTACGCAGTCTCGGTGTTACGCTGGATAGTAAATTGACATGGAAGCCGCATATTAACCAAGTAACAAAAAAAGTAAATAAAACTATGTATAGCTTGCGGTTCATTCGACAGTGTACCAC
>UELV01097815.1:0-11247 GCA_900490015.1 Megastigmus stigmatizans | reverse complement strand
AGCCCCAGAATACTGCAGGTATAGGGAGCGCAGTTGTGCAGGCGTAAAAAATGGAAGAGAGAATTATGGGTGCGAGTGGTTCTCTCTCTCTCTCTCTCTCTCTCTCTCTCTCTCTCTCTCTCTCTCTCTCGGCATAAGTGGAGGATCAGAATGACACAGTCATAAGAAAGTTTAACGAGACACGAGAGGCCGAGGGCCTTGCATGTATATATGTATACAGCTCGAGTGGGGATGGGAATAAAGACGCGCGCGCGATCGATGGAGAGGAATTAAACCTGCGCCGAGATAGCATAAATATTAATGATGATCGACTGGTTCTTGGGCTGCACAGCGACATTTCTAATTATAAAGTTCGCAGCTATTAATTGCGAGCGAGAATTCATATTATCCTATAGCGGTTCGAAGATGTGTTTTTTATTCATATTCGTTGAAAAGGATGGGTTAGTTAATTTATAGATAGTCGGTGCAATGCTAGTGTATATCGGTTTTATAATTGTGCTAATTGAAACGAAATTAAAAAGAGGATTTCAGGGAACGAGGCAGTACGTTAATTAGATATATTCCCCGATATTTTTTTTTTCTGTCGGAATGCGGAATCATCTCTCTCTCGCGCTACATCAAATCCTTTTGTGAACAAAAAGCGAAAAGTATGCGTGGTTAATATAATTAAAATGTGTTGTTGTCTGCTGCGGGTTTTTTTTTACGGTATGATTGCAAATTTGCAATATAAGAGCTGTGCTTCTCCAAATAACGCGAAATTTATAATAATTTTGTAATTTGAACGTATGCGCAAATAGAGAATGTGTATAGACACTTTTGATTAATATCTGCGTCGACAAAAAAGGATCGATAGAACCGAAACGAGTTACATTCAATTAAAACAGTATAAAAAAGTTTATATGCAGCTGAAATTTGGCAATAGTTGCAAATAAAAAATATGGAGAGCCGTGCACAAAAGAGTTTGTAACATGTTAATATTTTTGTCGTTTCATAGAGGAAGCTTTGTGCTCATGAAAAATTTTTTATTTCAAAACAATGTTTTAGGAACGTAGGTATTTCAAGTATTTCTATATTAAAATATATGATTTTTTTGCTCGCGCGCGTGTTTGTGTCGAATAAAATATGTCAAGTATGACTAAACCGATTTTCACTTTGTTTATCTTGTCATACAACTACTAAAAAATAGATTTTTATGATTTGTTTTTTTCTTTAATTTTTACGTATCGTGTTCAAATTTTTAAAATCTGTAACATTATTTGAA
This sequence comes from Megastigmus stigmatizans, assembly GCA_900490015.1. Lineage (NCBI taxonomy): Eukaryota > Metazoa > Arthropoda > Insecta > Hymenoptera > Megastigmidae > Megastigmus > Megastigmus stigmatizans. The sequence goes on along the minus strand of UELV01097815.1, from coordinate 9,986 downwards.
GGATTTTTAATTACCTAGATTTCGAGAACTTATCCTTTAAAAGTATTTTTCTGGATTCTTTGATTATTTATGAAAATGAGTTTTGGTATATATTAGGGGAGAGTGGGGCAGTACTGTCAGGAAATGTTTAAAAGTGAATAAATAAAAGAGAAAATGTATATGGAAATTTTTTAAAATATTCATACACTATTTACCTATTTAAAAAGCGAACACCGTAACACTTAAACCCGTTACAATAAAATAATTATATTAATTGATTATATTTCTCATAAAATACAATTATATAAAAACAGATATTGTTCTACTTTCGGTTAATCGATAAATTTTTTATTCCGTGATTTAATCTAAAGAAAATGTGATTGATCTTTTCATAGCTGTGAATTTCAGGCTCGAGATGCGCGGGAAAAAAATAATAATTTATATATCCTCTTCTGAAATAAGGAAATAATCTTTTAGCTGAAAGTACAGGAAGGAGCTGGAATTTTTTAAATTATCGTATCAAAATCTTTACGAGAATCCCAGCCTACTCACGCGAACTTACTTTGCGAAAAAAATGTAATTCTAGGATATAACCTTAATAAAACTCCTCGTGATTCCCAAGCTATCCGCGCAGCCATAACAACGTCAACCTTAATAACCGCAATCCAGTGCGCGAAAAGGAAAGAAAAAAAAAACACCGGCAGCTGTCGTCATCACCGCTCGCGCGAAATTTCAACACCGCGAAAAGTTTATATATAGGTACATAGGAAAAAGAGTCGTACATCGTACGCGTAAAAGGCGGTTGCAGCTAAGAGGGAGACATTCGGAAAATTGAAAAGGAAATGAGAGTGAGAAAAAAAATGGCCGTGCAAGGATATGGAAGCCGAGTGGCACAGGAAAAGAAGAAGGAAGTGCGGAGAGAGAGACAGAGAGAGGCCGCAGGAAGGAAGAAAGCTGCCGCGTCGAGAAGAGCAAGACGCTGCTGATGCGCGCGAGAGAGAGAGAGAAAAATTCATTTTCCCAGCGCGAGCCTGGGCACACGCGCATTTTCGCCCGGTGCTCGTACGTTCTCTTGCGTGTGCACTCGCTTCGAGGTAGCAGCTGCCACCTCGAGGTCCGCAGGTTTCATCCTCGAGAGATATGTGTCACTGTGTGGGTGCGGTGAGCGTCCGCATTCGAGCGAATGGAATTATTCACGAAAAATGTGCAGGGACGAATGGAAAAGCCGTTGCGCTTGCATAGTTCCGTCCCTTTCTCTCTCTCTCTCTCTCTCACGGTTTTTTTCGAATACTCAAGTCACTCTCTCGATCTATTTTTTTGGTGCGCGCATTTCACTTTGATGCTCTTTCGTCGCTTTTCCCACCCGTTGTATTTTTGTCGGACTCTGCTCATTTTTCACCTCTTGCTTTTCCATCTCTCTCTCTCTCTCTCTCTCTCTCTCTCTCTGTCTCTGCCTTTTTCGCCGCCGGGAATTTTTCCTTTTACTCATTGGAATAGCTGTATACATACATATATATACGAATTTCCATTCGGAATAGTTTTGTTTAGTATGTATTGCTTTCTCAAAGGGGGGCGAAACTTTTGCCGGTACCGGCGAAACGGGTTTTGTCCAACTCGATATATTGTTTCGATTGATTCTGATGTTTGTGACTTTGTTTCGGCTGAATGCATTGTGATACATTGTGATGGCTATTATAGATTTTGCGATGTAGACGCGGTTTGCATTTTCTGCGAAATATATAGTTTGGCTGTTTAACGAATTACCTTGGAGCTTTAGTTTAACGCTTTTGCATCTTGATTAGCGTCGTGCGCAAGGAAGTGAAAGATCGCTTGCAGCGAGTCTCGTAGATTACTCGTAACTATACTAATTTTCAAAGTGCGGCAGTTCAACTGGATTCTGGCATTTGCTGCTGCCGACGCTTATATAGAAATGACTTTTGATTTTCGTACAGCCTAATTTGGAATGCAGCACATTTCGACAATCGCATTCCGTTCTAACCAATAAATTCTGGTATTCGTGTCCTCTGAAAAGTCTTTTACTGCACCTCGCAGCTCTTTCCTTGGATGATCCGTAAATTGCTCCTGAAACTTAGACTATTTACCGATTCAATAACTCATATCGAGTATTATATCGTATGACCTAAAAGTGTAAAAATTTTATTTTCCTTTGAACATTATATTCTTTATCTTTAACTTGAATATTAATTAATTTCTGTAAAAAGATCACTTTTTTTTATAAAAAACAAAAAATATCTCAGTAATGTAATAGAGGGTAATAGGATAATATCGTTACTCGAAAAAGTAAAGTGAATCTTGAAAATTTAATAATGTTTTCCGAGTAGTTTTGAATTTTTGCGAAATAATTGGGCGTGGCTCGAGAATATTTGCAGAGCATTTCACATATATCGATTATCACATATGAATTGAAACAAGTACAAATAAAAAATTTCGCTTTGAAATATTCATTGGAGAAAGAACCAAATAACGTACTAGAGAGACAATCTTTTATTTGATTCGATGGCAGTTTAAATTTACATTTTTCATTTTAGCAAAAACATAATTTAATGATTATGAAACTGTGATAAAGTGATATCATAAATAAATATATACAGATTGATTATATATTGGCAATTTATATATAGTGCACGCAATAGTTATAATATACTATAAATAAAATATATAACTTATAAATAAAGAATTTCCACTTTACGAAAGAACTTCCATGTGTGATATCGATCCATAGTACAACTCTAATAATAAGTTTCTAAATAAAAGTGTAGCTTTTCATTTTGTACGCGAGCAAACAAAAATTTTCACATAATATCAAAAGTGACCGTATAGCCGAATTCGCATTCGCACCCAAGGGATTCCAATAAAGTCCTCAACACTCAGAAAAAAAGGATCAACAAAAATATCCTAAACTCGCGTAAATATTTGTCACCCATACTCGACCCCCGCAATGATTTATCTTTCTCAACAAACGATATCGCCAAGAATTCACTTTCCCCCGAGTGTGCGCGGGCAATAAGAATACTGCCCGGCGAAAGCGTCCGCAACTTTTCACGATCGCAACGAGAGGAAAAAGCTCGACGTTTTCTCTCTCTCCCTATATATATACAAGTCAGGAATCTGGCGCGTCGTTGAAGCGACAAATTATTTTCGACGAAACGAGGCGAGGGACCGGTGGGGCAATGTAAGAAGAAGAAAAAAAGCACACACCCTTACACTTCCAGGAAAAAAAAGTGTGTACGCGAAGAAAAATATATCGTTATATCACGTACAAACAGCCAGAGAGAGAGAGAGAGAGAGAGAGAGAGAGAGAGAGAGAGAGAGAGAGAGAGTGACGCAGAGACGGGAGTCGAGAGAGGAAAAAAAGAGGGTCAGACGTACAGGGCAGCGGAGCAGCTAAGCGACTCGACGAACATATATATATAGCCTATTCACTCGCTCTTTCTCGAGCCGCACATTATTTTCTTTCGCCTGTTGCACCGACGAGAATCGATCCTCTCTCTCTCTCTCTCTCTCTCTCTCTCCCTAGACTAGTACTCGCTTCTCGGCCGACGTCGTAGCAGCACCACCCCCGATCTTTTCATTATTTATTCGCTCAATTCCGGCTATATTACAGCCAAACGCCCAGCTGCACACCTACGGCTGCACTTTTTCGATCCACCCGATGCTGGGCAAGTTTTTTAATATGGCCGTTTCGCGCTCGACGTGAATCCCCGAAGATATACAGCCTCTCGCTTATTCGTTTATATGGGAATTCGGAAGTTTATAAAGGCGCTTTCGTTATATATATATATATATATATATATATATATATAAGCGAGGTGGCGGTGGGGTAGAGAGTATTTCGTTTCTGTTTTCTCTCGGTGGAGCATAAGGCTTTTTGCGCGAAAACTTTGGACATCGTCGGCGGGCGCTTCGTTAGCGGGGCTATTCAAGGATGCCCGGATTCAAGGGAGTTCATTTACTTTGGATAATGCCGCGCTGCAAACTTGGCCAGTTCGCGTATTAATTAATGTATATTGAGGATAAAAATTCTGCAGTGCGCCGGATAGAATGAGTGGTGAAAGGGATTTTAAGATACGGGAGATTCAATGGTTATAAATGTAATGGAATCTCGGCTCGCGCGGGAAAGAAATTAATGAATGCGATGTAAAGTGTGGATTGCTTGTTATACGCAGGAATTGAAAACACGAGAATACTTTCATTCGAAACTGTATATTTTTGCATTGGGAAAGAACTGAAATTCCCTTTTTATACGGGTGCAGAGATTTTTAGGTAACAAATACACTTTTCATGCAAAAATTTAAATTCTCCTTGCAGGGCGAATAAATAATGTAAGCTTATTTATTTCACAATAATAGCGAAAAATTTTATTAATTCAAACAAGAGATGAAATACTTGCGGTTACTGAGTACAATTTTTACTGATGTTGAAACCTAAAATGTCTTTTTCGGTAACAAAATATCTTCGCCCAGTATACCTGTACTTGCCACACTTACAAATTTTAGTTTTTATCGACGTTGAATATATGTACAGGGAGTTTCAAATTTAGCAAACATTTTGTTAGATACGTGAAGCGAAACTTCTTTTACCTTATTTGATGCGAAACTCAAAGTGCCATTTCCAAATTGAAAATTATGCTATACCGGCGAAAAAAAGTTGAAGTACAAATATGAACTCGAAATGTTACTGAAAGTGAGCTAAATGTAACTACATATAGATATGAAAAAGTCTGTCGAACACGACTCGATTTTTCGCTCACATGAAAAGCTTTCAAGTGATTATATATACCAGTAAGTTTTACGTGGAAACTGGGAAAAAGTTGGATACTATGTACATTTCGGACTGATTGGAGTGAATTAATTTTTGCTTTTATCAAAACAGAGTTCGTGAAATTCACTGGAAATGCGCTTTCCATTTAAAGTATTAGGGTCAATATTTTAATTAAGCGAACGTTTGCATTTCATTGAATCCATCGTATACTTATAATTACACAGTAATTAACGTTATACTAACATAACCTATCCAATAGAACTACGTTAAATGCATAACGTTAATACATCCATATTCCCGTGGGATTAATCTTTTAATTGATATTCAATTACAACACAGCCCATAATATTGATTTCAAATATACGTGCATCGCATTCCTAATTGTAATAAGTAGCGAACGTTGATTTTGGGTATAATGAATCCATTGGCTAATGCACGCAGCTAATTAAAACTCTTATACACATGGTATCGTATGTGCAAACATTTAAAGCGGATCCAATGCGTATGTATCAATTACAAGTTTCATTAGCCGATACACTTTGCCATGCGTTGACAGCTTGAATATTTAGAAACAGTGGATGTTTGGACAACGAGCGAGTGTAAGTGCATATAATGCTAATGAGACATCGCTGAGATATTTGTGAGCAGGGCCATTTTCTAAAAGCTTGACTTTCAATATTGATCAAGTGCTCGTATAGCCTTCTAAAAGGTAAAGAAGAATTTTTAACTTTATTATTATATTCGCTGTGAGCCTAGAGTAAAGAAAGCCAAGTTTTTTTTAGAATCTCATCAACTCTCGGGGAATAAGATAAAGGAACTTTCGCCGATAGTAGACATTCATTGCCTAGTCAGAATGAAGCAATGAAAATTTACAACGATTAAAATACTTCGTTTTAATGGAAATTACCGTATTTAAAATGGTCGAACCAGGAAAGAAAAAACACACCTGAGAGCTTCTCCCTTTAAAAGAAGTACATAAACCCTGAGAGCTTTTCCTGGAGTAGGTCGTTGAAGATAGAAGAAAAGAAAGGGCTGAAACTTACTTATAATCTCGAAATTGCAATTCTGATATATATAAAGAGGGGTATATAAAAGACCGCATATAGTCTGTCGCACACCCCAATGAAGAATGATTGGTTTTCAACCGAATGAGAAAAATCTTCGCTTCCTGCTAAACCGACCTTATATATTCCCCGACTGACGAGTGGCGGGTAACAAAATCATTTGCACGCGACTGATTGAAAGTAAATCTGATCCCGCACTAATGCTTATAGCACGTGAATATCTTAACATATATCCAAAGTTTCACCAGACCATAAGCGAAAAGTAGTTAGACTAACAAACTCGCTTCCGCACTCAACTCGATCCCGAAGTATTCGTCAAAGTAGCACACACACACACACAATCAACTCGATATCCCCATCAGGTTCCCCCAAATTCCCCAAGCTCAGCCACGAATCAATTAAACAGTCTTACACGTCGTCTCTTTTGATTTCAGAACGATCTGCCGCCCCCATGCACGGTGGTTCGCCCGTCTCGGACTCTCTGAGTAAGTAAATTAAAACATGCATCTCCCGCCTCTCGCCACTTTGAAGCGTATCAGCTCTCCTCGCTAGCAGTTGGAGCCTTTCATTAGGAAACTCGCCGTGCAATTACCCCGGGGAATTTAATCGTCGATTAAATCGTCCTTTCTCGAGATAGTGTCGTCGCCATCGCGCTGACAAGTTTTAATCGGTTTATGGATCGGCTAAACGAAACGCGCGCAAGAAAATCCGGTTTTCGTGTTATATATGATACCTTTTGCGCTATTGATTCGCGTGCGGCTGCTTATAAGGAGGTTTCATTGCTAATAAAGTCCGGCAATTGGATTGCTTTAATTGCGGCTATTCGTGTCGGCTTACGTTATGGGCACTGATTTTTAGAGGGGCTCTTTGATTGAAGAATCGACGGAGGTTGTCTGCTTTTGTGCGATGGCTAATAACGAGGGGAGGAAGCTTATAGTGCCCGAGTCGCGACTTGATTGCCGCAGTCTACGCGTTTGAGGATTCGTGTGGAATGTCCGTCTTTTAGGTGGACCGTGATGCGCCGCGTAAGGTAGCCACTAAATTAGATGATTTGTTCGCATAGACCGTAAGGAGTTTTGAGTGTTAAGCTTAGTGTAGTGCTGGTGTTTATGTCATGATAAAGATGATTGGTATACAAAAGTTGTGCAAAGAATAGCTTTTTTTTTTTAATTTCTGCTTCGCAGTTGTAACGAGAATCTAGATAAAATTCTCTGTTATCATACTAAATCATAAATTGTATATTTAGATGTTGTATATAAATTATATTAAGAGGGTGTCGTATATAGTCAATCAAAATTTTAAATTTCCCTCCATACATTTTATCGACCGAGAGGTAAATAAGACTCATTAAAGTAGAAAAGTACTTTGATCAATAGATTATTCCAAGTGTAGGTGAAGCACGGCTGTGACTCATCTATTATCTAGTAAAATCTCGAGTAAATATTTCAATGACTTTTGTCTCGAAGTCAGAGAATTTTTTTGGACCATGCATCTTTGAAGGTGTCAATAAAATATTCACTCGAAATTATGCCAGATGTTCAATCGAGTTTTATAAATTGTAGGTGTTAGCGTACAGAGTAGTAGTATATCGATCATAATGTCTAGGCAATTAATTAACCATAGCAAGCGATCAACAACAGCGTGATTAAAGAGATCATTTTGATCGGGGCCAATATTTGCCGTAAAATTGTTAATCGTAAACTATTACTGGCAGAATAACGAATTTCCGGTCACTACGGCATGGGTTATATATATTTTTCTTCCTATATACTCGACTTCTACACGCGCTACTCGCTCAGACAAATATTTCACGTTTTACCGAATCAATGCAATATTATCTATTTCCGATATCGTGCAGGACTCAGCGCGACTCGAAATGTATATACACGTGCACCACAATCGCATATTTATATAGTGTATACCTACCAGGCCTTTGAAATTACCAATTCCAAGTACCTTTTGCCGAGCGCGGAGCAGGAAAAATATGAATAATACGAGATATGACGTTGAAATAGAATGTGACGAAGCGGATGAGTGTGTATACATGAGTTAAGAGAGTTTCGGGTAAGGAGTAGAGTTGACGTTGAAAATAGACCGCGTTCTTAATTTATTAGTTGATACGAGTTCAGCCGTGGAAAAGTTTGGGCAAATCGTTGATTTGCCACTGCGGTGGTAAGGGAAAGTTTGACTTACGTACTGAATTGCTGCGAGCGAAGGTTAAGCCGATGGAATATGAGGGAAGGGAACCAGTCGAAATAAGTAATAAGGAATCCGATATACGGGATAGACAGTTCGCGAATATTCAGACTTGTTCGATTAGAAGTTTCGGCGAGATACAAACAGGCGAGATAATTGATTGTCCATCCTTATTTCCTGTGAAATCAATATTTGCTTTCGAGATATGTATCTAAATTGAAGGATAATTACGATGTGGAAAGTTACAATATAGGGGGTATATAGGTCGATATGGTTATCTGATAAACTCTAACCATTTAATAATCATACATTATTAATGGCGCGAAATGTAAATACAAAGTTTTTTTTTTCTGATTGATGGTGTACCTAAACGTTGAGAAACGACCGCAATTAAATGCGTTTTACTAGAAACTGGGTCATATATGTATATCCAGATGTTTATCTAAATGGCTTTTCTTAAAATGGAAAAAAATCGTAAACATATTAAGAATCGTTTCTATTAATTCTGCCGTGCTCACCCGTCAAAATGTACAACACGAGATTGATGAAACGTGTTACTACATTTTTATGAATCGATAATGAAGGGAAATGGTAAAACTGCGTCAAGTCATTAGTACTTGCAGATGGTATGGATAAAAATTTTCTATTCGACTTACTGGAACAATTTTTATTTGACTTCCGATCGTTAAAGGTGTCGTAATTTTGAAAAATGCACAACATTAGTATAAAAATAGTTTTGTTTTGTTTCTTTTCGACTAATTTATTGATAAGAGATGCATAAGTAATGTCTGTTGTGGACTATTAAGAAATCGAATTTTTCATTAGATGTCTATTATTTAATATAACTTAATCTACAGTTTTTATTCTTTAGTTTTTTGACGTATTACGTTACAAAACTGTAGAAACTGTTTCGCTTATCTTATTATATAGATCTATATTAATGCTTAGAAGACTAGATATGTTTACTGATACAACGAATATATTTTTGATTAATACGACATTTGTTTGAGTATCAATACATATATCTACAGACAGGTAAATTAAAATATTTTAATCACGATTACCTGAAATAACGAATAAAATTTAATTAAATAATGGAGAGTTTAATAAAAGTAAGATTGCGTTGACAAAAAGACGGTAATGTAGCATTAGCGATAATTATATGGGTAATTTTACAGAACTTTGTACTTTGGAGTTATTCAATCGCTTGAGAGCCAATTACAGATAAAAAAAAATTTAAATAAAAATAAGATAATGTAAAAAGGATTCACACTTTTTTCACCTGCGGTAATTTGTTTCTATATGGGCTTTTATGGAAAAATGCATTTTCGTCATATTCAATTACGTATTACAAAATAATTGACGCTAAGATTGGATCGAAATTTATTTAAATGATATGATAATATTTAAGGATTCTGTATTGATTTGAAACACACTTTAAGGGTACCCAGAACATTAACAATAAATTGAGAAATAAGAAAGAATGTCACCCAGGTCGATGTATCATTTACTAAATAACCTCCAAAATATTTTCTGTTGAAAATTATCATTTCAAATTTTGTGAAAATCTACTTTAGTATCCAAATGAAATACTAAACATGAAATGTTTCAATTTTCGAAAATTCATAACAGACATTTGTCAAAAGAAAAATATATAAATATGCTCAATTGGTTTTACATTTTTTAATCCCTGCTAAAGGTACCTACTTTAAAGTTATTTAAATAATACTACATGTTTTTACATAGATGTTGAAAAATGTTTTTTGCACATTTTCATCGTCAATTTTTTGAGTAATGGCAATTTAAAACTGCATGGAATTAGAGTAATGACCGCACGTCTCGCTTCGTCTCTCTCTTTTTCGCGTTTTGATAAGCGTCGTAGCTCTATAGAACCTCCTTAAGGGGATGTGCGACCCTCGGAAAGATTCCTACCTTACCGGTAGTGTCTGTAATTTCGTATTGAAC